>LPNX010474999.1:278048-297585 GCA_001517045.1 Pseudotsuga menziesii
TTTTTTGATTTGACATCATGTAGAGGCCAAGACAGTCCATCTTCGACATTGTTCCTCAAATGATCAAGTTGCAGACATCTTCACCAAAGCGCTTGGATGAGAAAAGTTTGAAAGATTCAGAAACATGCTCGGACTTACTAACACCCCTTCGGATTAAGGGGGGGATTGTTGGAATATAATCCGTCGGGATTATATTTTGTAAATAAATAAAGGAAAATGAATAGGAAGCTGAAAAGGCTAGGTGGAAGATGAAACTGAACCAGCATTTGTAAATGTATAAATAAATGCATTGGCTATGAAATAAATGAATCGGGAGTTATTTACCTAACAATTATAACCATAATTTAAGTATTTAATATTTAGTCAAATTTTACTTTTTATTGTTCACATTCCATTTTTGTTTATAGAAATAAAACACCCCCATTACACTTGCATTGTAGAGTTTTAGTAACTTAAAATATCATGTCTCTTTTTCATGGATATTCAGGTTGATTGCATTTATAGGGAATTTAACTTTGACGCTAATGCTCTTTCCAAAAGAGCCATAAGCTGTCTTGAAGGGTTTCTGTATTATGCAAAATTTAGGGAGGGGCTATAGGTCTTTGAAGGTTTTGTGCATTTCCTCAATAAAGTAGGTGGTTTTGAAAGTTCTTATTTCAATTTTGACCATAGAGGGTTCAAGCTCTCTTTGATTCTTATGAATGAGGTTATTTTGTCAAGTCGTTTTGGAGATTTTTTTTATTCTGCATAAACTGACCATGTTATTTTGAAAGTTTGTAGCTATTTTGTTGGCCTTATAATGACTATCAGTCGTTATCTCTCTCTTGGAGGTGAATTGCTTTGTATATCCCTATTTTCCTTTGATTCTATATGAATACCAAGAAAAATATTTTTCTTGTCTATTGAAAAAAGTCTTAACAACTTAGAATATGAAATCCTAATCAATTCAGTTGGATTTCGAGCAAAAATGGTTAGAAAAGTGACTAGAAAAGTAATCCAAAATGTAAAACATTTAGGATACTATATTTTTTCTCTTTTTAGGAAACCACATTGTTTTATGGTATTTGCAAATCATAGGCACCTTAGACGACTCAAGGATGTGACTTCGACTACTACATCATCAACTGAACCAAAATTGGTTTCTAGTAGTTGCATAATGGACGAGTAGTGGAGATAGAAGCATTGTTCGTTGACCTCAATCATACTAGCTACCATAAGTGGCTCATAAAAGTACTTTATAGAAGTCATTGTCAATATTTTCATGCTTTCTAAATTATTTATCAAAAAACTTTCTTCTACATTTTGAAATAAAATGAATATTTGAAATTTGAATTTACATTTTAAATCGCATCCATTTCAAGTTGCATCAATGTTTACCCATTAATCATAATCAAATATTAAAATACATTACTACTAAACAATTTGGAACATTGTAGTTAACATAGTTTCAATTTGGATTCTTGAGTTGAGTTTCAATTTGGATTTGTGACAACTCAAGACCAATATAATTAAATAGAAAACACACCCCATACATACATATATATAATAAAAATTTAGAGGAAAAAGAACTAAAACCATGGAAAATTAAGTTATACAAAATTGATAAAAAAAGCACCACCTTTCCCTATCTCTCCTTGTTGAACTTGAAATTACCCTTCGTTCCAATTCTTGACTGGTTTCAACGAACGATGTCCTTGGACTTAAAAAAATAAAAGAGTACTTCGTCGAGGTTGCGCTACTTAGTAACGCGGTAAGACCATAAAGGGAAGCCGTAACGTCGAGAAGTGTCTTTGCCACGATGTAGCAACAGTCCACGGCCATGCTGAATTGCAAAGCATCTTCCTTGTGTCAATGACATCTAGGTTAGCTACCAACATATTGTATATGGAAACTTCCGAGTAAGAGAGCGCCTTTATACATTATGTAGTAAGAAAGGCAACTCCACGTCACTAACATCACCAAAATCTATTTAAATGTGAAAGAGCGCTTTAAATTAGATTCCTTTGGCCAAACTACAAAGACCTGATTGATCCTAATGTGAAAGGGGCTCCAAAGAAAATATTCCTCCTTATGCCACCCCAGCAAAATCTAAATTTTCCCTGTGTGAAAAAGCGCTTCTGAAAAGATTCGGCGCATCTGGCCTACCAAAAAGCGATAATATGCGCACATGGAGGTGGAGTCAACGCTACGTTAATAGATTTGCGGTGGATCATGTGGATAGTTTCATAACTAAATTAAATGGTTGGCCAGTACATGTTTTATTGTAAATTGTTAAACTAAGCCTACGAGTTATGCTAATTAGTGATGGAATTCAACTCAAATTATGTTTACCTCATCTATATAAACGCATAATGCATACGAAGAACAGGGTACCAGAGTTAGAATACAATACACTAGAGAAGAATGGTTCAATTGTTGATGCTACTGCGAGGACTCTTTTACCGTCACAGTCGACGGATAAAGATAATGAAGGCCGACGGAACAGTGATGAAGCTGCGGACTCCTGTTTCTGTTAAAGAAATACTCATCGATTATCCAAATCATTGGATATTCGAGACAACCGCCTTTGGTCTTCCTCTTCCAGAAAGGGCAAAACTTGTAGCTGGTAATCTCTATTATCTCATTCCTTTCCCATTCCCACCGAATGAGCTCATCAATTACAATAACAATAGCGGGCACTTTGCAAGATCAAGATCCAGTTCCAGGTTACAGAGACCGCCAGATTCTGCAGGCAGAGCCACAGCCACAGACTCAATAAAACAAGGAGGAGCAGATGATGCAGCAATTGATAAGATTTCTATAAGAGGCGGCTTCAGGATTGTTTCATCTTCCTACAGTACCACTCACAGATCGACCGTGCGTGTGAAGCTTCGAATCAGAAAAGAAGAACTCGCTTCATTTCTTTCGGCCAAGAACGTCAGCATCGTGAAGGAAAATGTAGTGGCAGCTCCCCAAGGTGCTCCTAGGCAGTCTCCATGGAAGCCAAGGCTGGATACCATTTCTGAAACCTACAGCCCCCTTAGAGATCTATAAACATCTTTCAGAAGATCATGTGCGCAGACATAGTCTGTAGCATATTTTGTAGATATTTTAGATTGGGCATTATGCATAGTCTGTTTGGATGAAATTCATAAACTGCTCTCGGTTGTGGCTGGGCGCCCATTGGAAAACTGGAGGCATGGGATGCCGAAATTTTGTAGTATGATTGAATTTACATGTATGTATTCATGTACAGTATTTGTTAGGTCGATTGTAAGTTTTTTTGAAATTAAAATTTTGTTTCCAATTTTGTCCAGAAGTAATCTGCCATATGGCGTTTCTTCAAATAAACGTTTGGTTTATAAATTTGTCTATAACCCCACGGCAGATCCTAAGATCACCCGTTCTGTTATAAATTAATCACAGCAAACATCCAAAACTTATTTCGAACACTTCTCAAATATTGGCTACGGATATTACCATATTGGAACTAGGATTAATAGTATGAGGAATATCATGATTATACGAGCCGTAAACAAAATGGGTTCCAGATTTTAAACTGAAGGGGTTCTAGACTTCGAAAATAATGGAGCATTACTTAGTTGGTTAGATAAACTCTAGTTCATTATTGTAGGTCCTATTTTTTCTTTGTTTATTTTAACCGTTTATTTTTCTTTATTTAATAAATATAGATGGTGAGTGTAGTCTAAGCATGGTGATTTTCCTCAACTTCTCTTTGCTTTGTTTTTTTTGTGTGCTCTGTTTTTTGTAATTCTAAGTTGGTATCAGAGGTCACATAGGTTTTGTTGAATAGGTTGTAGCCTGCCGCTGCTCAGTAGATCCTGCAACCGGCCCTAGCAGAGAGAACCAATTGCTATTGCCAGTTAGAAGTCGTCGGAGAGCACTTGCGCCCAGAGGAGCTGCCGTTGCTAATTTGCGCAATGGAGGAGAAGGCATCAGTGTTGCGAGGGCGTGAAGGAGTCGTTGTTGTTCTACGCAGTGGAGGAGAGGGCGTGTAGGAGACGTCGTGAAATTGTTGTGGATCTGTGCATGTGCCAGAGTTGTCATGAAGTCGCTACAATAGCTCTTGCTTTCAGATTGAAGAAGCCGCTAAAGTCTGCTTCCAAGGAGAGCAACCAGAGCAACCGTGACTACTACAGGAATCTCTGCGTACCGCTGTGAAGTAAGCCAAGATCCGTTTGCTGAGAAGATCTTGTGTGGAGATCGTTGCCAGATTGCACACCTCCAACACTAGCAGAGATGTTGAATCCGCTAGAAGAGAACTACCTCAACGAAGCCAATAAATTAGATGGCTCGAATTTAATCAATTGGAAAGTCAAAATGTGTATCTTGATGGAAGGTTATGGTGTATGGATTATTGCAAAGGGAGATGAAGAGAACCCGATGCGGTTGTAGGTGCGACAACAACACAAATCCAAGATTGGGATAAGCGTGAGAACAATGCCAAGGTATTGTTGCGTATGTCTATTAAAGATAGCATAATTCTACATATTAGAGAAGCTAAGACTTTTGCTGAAACATGGACAGTGCTTCAAGATTTGTATCAAACTAGCAATATAAATCGTATTCTTTTCCTCGAAAACTCAATTTCTAGGCCTTAAAATGGATGGAAATGAATATGTTAGTTCATTCTTGGGTCGCATTAAAGAGGTGAACGACAAGCTAGGAAATATAGGGAAAAAAGTTTCCATCACTGATCTTGTCACAATTACCTTAAATGGTATGCTAGAAGATTATCAGATGTTTATAACAGGTCTCGCAGCTAGGGAGAAACCTCCTACGTTTGAAGAATTGACAGGTATTTTGCTGCAAGAGGAAGAAAGGCACGCAAATTTGAAGCCTCAGAATTCAAACTTGTCACTGTGGTCAAATAAGAGATTCTCAGGAGGGAGTTCATCCCAGAGAAGGCCATCTCCAAGGTTGAATCAAGGAATGCCATCTAACATGAATGAGTCAAAGAGTTGTTTTAATTGTGGTCGACCTAGACATCTTATTAGAGACTGTCAAAAGAAGAAGAGTGATGAGGCTAGGAATAAAACTAGAAAACATTCAGGTCATTTTGCAGAAGATTCTTCAGAACATGATCTTAGATTGTTTAATGCTAGTGATGATACTAATGAACCCCCTAATTTTGATTCATGGGATCTTAGACTGTTTGTGTCTAATGTTGCTTTGTCTGCTAAAACTGATGATTCTATTGCCTAGTTTGTGGATTCCAGAGCATCAGTACATATGACATGTAATAAGAAGTGGTATACTAATTTTAAAGAAAAACAGAATGGTGCCAGCATATACCTTGGAGATGATCATGCTCATCAGATCAAGGGATATAGAGATATTCCAGTAACATTGTCGAATGGTATTGTTCGTCACACTCGCAATGTTGTGTATGTGCCAGGGATAAAGAAAAACTTGATCTATGTATCCACCATTACATATCATAACCTGAAGGTTGAATTCTTCAAGAATTATTGCATAGTGAAGGGTCTGTTGGACCAATACAGAACTGTTGCAACGAGAGTCAAAGCAGGAGGATTATACAAACTTGATGTTACCATCAAAGAACATCACGCACCAATTTTTGCAACTATGCCAATAGAGAGTCTTTGGCATCAAAGGTATGGACACATCAATCATCGTGATTTATTGTTATTACAGAAACATAATATGGTTGAAGGACTTCTCATGTTAAAGAATGAGAATGTTGCTTGCGAAGGATGTGCATTAGGAAAAATGCACATAGATGAATTTCCCTCTAATCCTGATGCATACTGATGTTTGTGGACCTATGCAGAGAGATCTTGTGCATACTGATGTTTGTGGACCTATGCAGAGAGATCTTGTGCATACTGATGTTTTTGGACCTATGCAGACTAGGTCTTTAGGAGGTGCAGTTTACTTTCTGTTATTTATTGATGATTGCACAAGATACACATGGGTTTATTTCCTTAAAAGGAAAGGTGATGTTTTTGAGTGCTTTAAAGAATTCAAAACCATGGTGGAAAAGCAAACAAAAAAATCCATCAAAATCCTTCGTTCAGATCAAGGGGGAGAGTATAAATTAGGGGACTTCATTGAAATATTGCAAAGATCATGGAATAGTATTGCAGTTTACAGTACCCAACACACCATAGCAGAACGAGGTTGCTGAAAGGAAAAACAAAACTCTGGTAGAGTGTGCGTGCAGTATGATGAAAGGTAAGAATCTCTCAAATGCATTTTGGGGTGAAGCCATAAATACTGCAGTTTATTTAAAAAATAGAAGTTTAACAAGGTATCTTGATAATATTACTCCTTTCGAAGCCTTGTTTGGTTTCAAACCTGCAGTTCATAATTTGAAAGTATTTGGGTGTAAAGGTTTTGCACACATTCCAAAGGAGAACAAAAAGAAATTGGATGCTAAAGCCATAAACTGTATTTTCATAGGATACTATTCTGAATTCAAAGCATACAAATTGTTTGATCCTTCTATTCATAAAGTATTTGCAAGTAGAGATGTATTCCATGAGAAGGAAACATAAAATCATGACAACAACAATCATGAGGAATGGCATACACTTCTTGATGAAGGAGTTAAAGAAGAGCAGCAGCAACAACCATCACAACAACAATCACAATTGCAACAATAGACACAACAACATCAACCACAAACGCAGAAGCATAAAGGACTAAGTGATATGAACACTTCAAGCAGTTCAAGTTCATCTAGTGGTGAATACAGATCTTCACAAAGTGAGGAGGAAGATAATCAATTGAGAAGATATTCACGACAGGTTTGGCTTCCTGAGAGGTATAGTGTAACACCCCGATTTTGACCCTGTTTGCATTAAAATGTATATGATGTATATATTATAATTAATTGTGGCATGGAGCTAAAGGAAAAAGACCTACCATCAATTTATCGTTTTATGTTCTGGCAATTAAAATCGTTGCCGAAGGTACATTTCGTGCTAGCCAGCACATTATAATTTTTGGCACCATGTAAATATGCTTTTTAATTGAAAACCCCAACCAGCTATGTCTATGCAACTAGTAATGAGATGGGGGCATGATTTTCCTAAGGAATAGGGAGGGAAAATATTTAAACCTTTGGGCCAATGGGGAAAAGCCAATTGTCAAAGGGAGAACCCATCAATCAGTCAACTACCTATTTTGTCTTTTTTCCCAATCATTAAATTCTACCAGAATGTGGTTGAGTTAATTATTGCATAGGGATGGGAAGAGTATGGGCAGCAATTTCGAATTTGGGGAAAACCCATTTTTGGGAAAATTAGTTTTGACTTTTGGGGCAAGCAAACAGCCAAAAATGCATGCCATTTTCCCATACACCCACATTCTTCATTTTGCTCATGCAGGGAAGCTTAGGAGCTGTTTTTACCTCCACGAGTTTGCTGGCTGTGTGTTCTTCCTTCATGATTTGGGCTCCTGGGCGTTTTTATCATTATCATTCACCCACGTTGGGGCTCCCTCAAGTGGTTGGGCATCTCCTGAGTGTGAAATCCACGATTTTGGACTGCCGTGTATTTCTTCCTCACGTGGATAATCGTTCTTCATTTCCTGGTGCCTAAGAATTTCGTTTTGTCATGTTCTTGCAGTTGGGTTTCTTCCCCAATGTTTTCTGTTGCATTTCCCTAATGGTTGTCAAGATGAAAATCATTTTTGTGTTTCCCAACATTGTAATTATTGTGTATGTTATTTGTTTTTGGCCATGTTAGGGACAAAATTCCCCTGGGATACGTTTTGTTGTTAGTGGGTTGTTCTTACCCTCTGTGGAAATTAATTCTGTGGCCAAATTGTTTTCCTAAACCTAGGAATGGTGTATATTGTTGTGTGTGCAATTGGTCTTTGGACTGTGTAGAAGTGGGAAGGAGTTTTCTTGACAAACCTAGTGTTTTGTAGGATCTGTTGCTAGGGTTTTCACCCTAGCTTGTGCGAATGAGCACCTACTAAGGAATATGGATTCCTTAGTAGCAGTTCAATGATATATGAATTAAATAATGATAAACTGAAACGAAAACTAATCTAAATACATTCTTGAAGCTAAAACAGTAAAAAGTAAATAACATGAAACAATACGGTGAAAAGTAAATAATATAAAGCAGAAACAGTAAAGAAATAAATAATGATCTTTATTGAGGTTACCTCCAATGAGGAGGTTGATGGAGTCCGTTGCGCTGGTCCGATGTCGGCGGCTTCGAGCTCCAAGCTGCTTCTTCTCTTTCTCCGGTGGTGGAAATGGACCAAAAAGAGTTCTCAATGGTGAAAGTAGCTTAATGGTAAGCTAGGGTTTCAAGAACAATTTCGGCAGAGGCAGGATGCTTATGATAGTGGATATGGAATAATGGGTCTCCATCACTTATTTATAAAACCATGTGGTTTAGGTCAGCTTTTTAGGGTTTTAGCTGTTTAGGGTTTCTTCTTTTTCCTCATTATTTTATATTTTTTATTCCTTTTTGGATATTTTTGGAGGAAAAAAGGATTTTATAGCCTTTTGGAGGCATTTTAAGCCTTTTGGAGGCTTTTTGCATGGTTTTATGGGTTTTAGATGGAAATATGGTACGAAAGTGGACAAATGAGCCATGTAATGGGGTAGATGAGGTAGTTAACCATTTTTGGGTGTTAACAGGATCCTCTTAGATAGAACTAGAGGGTTGGCTCTCTTCTCTACACCCCCTGAATAGCACTGGAAGGGAATTCATGGCCTGAGGGACTGTGCAGCAGAGAATGGAATGATTCCTTGTGTTGGGTGTGTGTGGATGTCTTAGGAGTCAAGCTAGTTCTGGTGTAGGCATCCTTAGCTCTTCAATGAGCCCACTAGCTTAGCAGACAATGCTTCCATCTCCTGATGATTTGATAAACCCAAACATGGATTTGGCTTGACTGATTTTGACATATCTTTGGCTATGTGCGAGTCTGCTTAGTTTTCTTTTCCTTGGGGAAATCATACCCAGCTCGGGAGTGGCAGTGTTTCTGAGAGATTAAGGAGCACACTGGCCTATGGTTGGGTGGAACGTTGCAGCGACATAGCTGGTTGTGGGGATCTTCATTCGAAGATAAGTATTCTTGTTTGATTACTCATGGAATAGTATTGTTTATGTGAATTAACATGCTAAAATGTGTTGAATGCTTGAATTAAATGTAATTAAGTTCCATTGAATGTTAATTCTTTATGCATCTGTGTATCTTGGTTCAATGCATTTTATTTTACGTTTTATGGGGCTTAATGCCCGGGTAGATAGCAGAGATTGGTAGCGTCCTCTTCGCCGGTCGGAGGGTCGATGATGTTACATATAGAGACTATTCCCTAATGAGTAGCATTTCCAATGTCATAGAACCCATCAGTTTTAATGAAGCCAATGAACATGATGAATGGCGAAATGCAATGTAGGAAGAATTGACTGAATTGCCTAAACATAAAAAACCCATTGGATGCAAATGGATATACAAACCCAAGTTTAAATCAGACAAGCTAAATCAATTAGATGTTAAATCTGCATTTTTGAATGGTGAGTTAAAGGAGAATGTTTACCTTACTCAACCTGAAGGGTTTGTAGAACATGGGAAAGAACATTTAGTGTGTTTAAAAAATCTTCATATGGATTAAGACATGCACCTAGGTCATGGTATGAGAAGATAGACTCTTTCTTTCTTCAACAAGGTTTTATGAGGAGCAAGAGTGATCCAAATCTATATACCAAATTTGATGAACAAGGGTATATAGTATTGATTTCCTTATATGTTGATGATTTAATAATTATAGGAAATGTAGAGAAATTAATTGATGAAATCAAGGAGTAGATGTCACCAGTTTTTGAAATGAAAGATCTTGGTGAGTTACATTACTACCTAGGTCTTGAAGTTTGGAGAAATGCAGGGCAAACTTTTGTTTGTCAGAGTAAGTATGTCAGAGATGTACTTAAAAGATTTAAAATGGATCAGTGTAAATATTCTATTGTTGCCATGTAGCAGAACGTGAAACTTTCTTGTGTTGATGGTTCTGTTGAGGCCTGGAAATTCGCAGGCGACAACAGAAAGGGATTCTCCCCAATCAACGTTCCCAACTAGCCCGTTGATTGTTTGGTATAGGGAATCCGTCCGGTTTTGCGGTCCAGCTACCGTAGGTCAAACACAAACAAAGGCTTTATCGGTTGCGGCCCGGTCCACCGGAATTTGTATTTTAACTTAAGAATGCTATGCAAGAATCGAACTAAACATGCAGGGTGGTGAAGAATGCAGGGAGCAGTCACAATGTGATGCGCAGGTTCTTACCTCACGTCTTAGGCTCACCAACATTTGAATCACACATGCATCTATGCACTAACCTAGCTATCTATCTATCCATCTATCTCTATCTACCTATCCCCGGGGAGCCAACTTATATTCAATATATATGAGTAATGCGGATGTGCACACATGATAAAAGCAATTACAGATAGCTGACATTTACTTTTACAAGCATGAACAATGAAAGATATTTCTGCAACTAGATAACTAATTGTTTCATGATAAGCATGCATTACTCATGGTGGTTATTTCATAAAATAAATCAGAAATCAGTTAAACAAGACATAGGTCATAAAGGTAGAACGATCTCACGATTCATGGACACAATGCTGAAAAACAAAGTAGTTCATCTTTCAACTCTCCATGGCAAAACATTTGAAATCCCACCGATCTTCTTTCAACAGGCAAACTATAATTTCTATTGCAAAATGAAGTAGTTCTTCTTACAATATGTCATCACCAGTCTTACTGGGGAAAAAAGCCCCTTTCCCTTCTATGCTTCCTACTTTTATACAAAAAGGTCAAAATGGTTGGGCTACCCAAAGTGACCTTTGGGCTTCCCAACCTTTTGCTTTCCCAATGCTTCATTTCTCAAAAAGATTTTACAAAATTATTAAATTATTACAAAGTTGACCGGTCCTTTATGAGGAGGATCCTGCCTGGCTATCTAAAAACTTCTTCCACGCTGCTACTTCAGCAGCAATGCCTTCAAATGCACATGGATCCAGGAACTGAATGTTGATTTCGAACTTTTCAACTTGGTTCTTGATGGCCTCGATCCTTGCTGGGCTCAACCGAAGCTGATCTTCTAGAAACTGCATGCTAACGGCTGCGTAGCCTACCTCATTTTTCAGTACTAAGTCATCAATGGCTCTAATATGTTGATTTCTAGCCTCTGCATCTTGATATATTTTCTGTAATATTTCCATAAAGGCCTCATGGTCCGGGAACTCTTCAAGCCTATGCTCAGCCTCTGTTTGACATCGGTTGTACGTATTCAGTAGCCTTCTGAAATACTCTGAGCATGCTCCCTGTGTCTTTTTTATAGCCTTCTTGAAGTCTTCTGCAGTGCTGATGGCGAACTCTACCAGGTTGTGATCCCTCTTGAGGGCTTGATGGTATTTTGCTGGTAGCCCTTCTGGGGTCTCGGCATCATCTTCCGGCCTTGCCATTCTGGCACTCAAAACCTCAAGAAACTCCTGAGATCGATCAATGAAGTATGAGGAAGTTTCCATGATCTCTTCCAGCCTGCTGTCAATCTGAAGGACTTTGCACCTCTCTTCTTCCAGAGCCGTCTGCAGTTGTAGCATTTGAGCCTTTTGAGCCAGGATATATTCTTTAAATGGCTGCAGATTTACCTGCTATTCCTTAGCCGCCTCCAGATCAGCAGTCAGAGAAGCGAGCTTCTCTTTCAGTTCTTTGGCATATGAATCATTGGACTCATAGATGATCTTTATCTGTTCCTCTAGATCTTCCACCTTTGCCAGTAACTGTTCCTTATCACTCTTTAGACTTTGGGCTTCCTGTTGTACGTTTTCTAGGGACTCCCGTGTTGTTCCCTTTTCTTGCATCTCCACTTGAAGGGTATAGACTTCACCTTTTGAGGATTCCAGTTCCCTTTGCATGTGCTCATATTTCCTCTTGAGTCTATTACCTTCATCTCTTTCTTTTCTCAGTGTGTCTTTTAGCTGAGCAGAGGTCTTCTTAACTGACTCTAGTTCAATCATTACCTGATTTATGTTATCTGCGGAGGCATCGATTAGTGCAGCCCCGACACTTATCGTGAGCCTAGGATCCTTATCTGTCCCTAGCATGACGGCTGTATCTGTTACCATCCTCCCTGATAGGTATTTTGCTTCAATCTTATTTTCTGTCCTCCTCATTATTCTTTTGGTGGCCCTGTCATAATAGACAGTATTGAAGTAGGGGACTTCTTCACCCTTTTTCTGGATGAAAGGCACTAGCTGGAGCGTAGGAGTCACCAGGGTGCTAGCAGCAGGTACTTGAAGGATTTGTACCTCGAGTTTTGCCTCCTCCTGGGTCTGTCCTGTTGATGTTTCAGCAATTGATTGTTGTGGAAGCTCTGATTTTTCAGCCTCCTGCTTTTGGAGCTCTTCATCTAGCTTTCTTTTTGCTTCCTCAGCTGCCTGTCTGGCTGCCTCTTCTGTTTCTGTGGCTGCCTCTTGTGCCTTTTCAGCTGCTTCTTGGGCAGCTTTTATTTTTTCTTCTTCTCCTTTCTGCAGCCATTCTGCAGCTTCCTGTTCTAGCTTCTGGGCCTCTTCATGTCTCCTCTTGGCATCTTCTTCAGCTCTGGCCTACTCAGCTCTGGCTTGCTCGGCCCCTTTTCCACCCTTGGTGGGGTTCTTAGGCTTAAACCTCCTTCTCATAGCTGTCAAGTTAGGGGCACTTCGGAAGACAGATTCTTCCTTGTCAAAGTGGTGAGTGTACTCGAAATGTACTTTATGTTATTTACAGTGCTCTGCCATTTTACCATGAGTGTCGTTCCTTTGGAAAGGCATCTCACCAAAATGGAACTTCCCCAATTCTTCTATGAACTCCGCAGCTTCCTTTACCTTGGCAAATCTGTAGCTACCTAGTTTGAATGGCAGCGGAGGATATGTAGCCTTCTTTTGCTCAAAAAGGTAATTCCCTATTCCATCAATGAATACCTGCCTAACTGGCTCTTTATGAATAACATAATCTGTTGCGTATTTGGGCAGCAATAAGGGGCATTTCATGCCACCAAACATTCTGATGTACATGCCATTCTCAGTCAGGAAATAGTCTGCATGCTCTTCTATTACCTGCATAGCCTCCTCTGACATACAGTCACATTCCTTTCGGAAGATGAGTGTTTAGAGTGGCATAATGAACTGCTCGCAGACCTCCCTGTAGTGGCTATGGTACTGCTGGGCCCACAATGGTCTATAGGCGGCATACACAGGAATCCTTTCCCTGTCCCAGACATACTTGAGACCATGGAAAGGCTGGTTGCACAGTATACAATCTACCAATATCAAGCTCATGTAGAATTCAGACTTTTTCTTGGATTCTCCTCCCAAGGCAGCAGCCACGCAAGAAGAAAGACTGCTTGATACTAGGCTGGCCCAATTGAAGACTGTTCCTTGGGTTGCTACGTGGAACATAATGGGTATCCATTCAAATCTGAAAAGTCTTCCATGGGCTCTCCCGAAGATCCTATTCAGCATCAGGGCTATAAATCTGTAAGGAGCCCTCAAGCTTGTTGTATCATACTCTCCAGTTGCTCTGTGTCTGTACAGCTTTCCCGGCAAGAGCATTCTCTTAAGGGTTTCTATCAGGTCCATTCTGATGTTATCCAGCCAAGCATCAGATAGGAAGATTTGAGGTTCTGGCAAATGATAGGCCAACGCCACATATCCTGGGCTAAATGCAGCATAGCCCTGGCCTTCCACATTTCCTATGAGCATGGTGGCTATATTTGTATGGGGTAGAATCCATCTAATCACCTCAGAGCAAGGGAACAGCTCTGGTCTGGTAGCCACCTTCATGATGGCGGATTTTTCTATGTTTGCATAGATGGGTTCTTCTTCAAAACCCATGTCGGGGACCTCCCTTCGGGAAATTAATCTATAAATCTCACCCCATTTATACTCAGGCTCTACACCCGAAACACATTGGGTGTCTTCATATGTGTATTCGGTCTTTGTGATGACCTCTACATCTGGTTGTTCTTCGACCATAGGGGCCTTCTTCTTCTGCCTTTTGGACATTGTAAGTTCCTCCTGCCATGTATAACATTGTGACATTAAGCAATTCGAATTTGCAGACATTGTGTAGCAATTTATTCTTTCTCAAGTGTATCATGACTGTAACCAGTCAATGAAATTAAAACATAAGCCCTTCAGGCTGAATAATTGAACTAGTATGCAATACTGTGCCATGTGCTATTGTCCTATGCCTAGTATGATAAGGTTCAGTGTATCAATGCATACATTGCTCGACCCTATAATGCCTTGAGACTAGGGTGTGACATTTTATGATCTGATCTACATGAAGCAAGTTTATCAACCATACTTATGCCAGTATTAAATCTACATTATTCTGCAACATGCCACTTTTCCCAAGATAGCAATACATTGAAGCAAAACATGTAAATCATATGCATGGCGAAACATTCAGCTATTATTCTATTGCATAGCAAACATAGAGAAGGCTCGTGCCAGTCAACACTTTAACCATAAAGCCCAGAAGACACATAACTAATGAAGACTCATGCAACTCGCAGCGGGAAAGTTACATTAATTTGACTATGCATTTCGCGAGGATTATTTTCACTTTCTGCATAGGATAATTCCATAAAAACACTACCCGCACTGTTTTCAATCAACGACTTATAATGGCGACATATCCCCTTTAACCAGCTAGGGTTTTAGGCAAATGAGCACCACAGGGTCGCGCGTGATGGCGCGAGCAACAGGATGGGTCCGAGTGGCAAGGGAACAACACTGGTGACCGTGAAATCCTTTCAAAAACCTATACGCCCCGGCAAACTACAGGTTCAACATTCAAACCTCGACGAGGCCGCGCAGAAACGCGAAACGGCTACGGCTTAAAAGACTAGGTAACGCACCACGGGAATAACAGTCGACCAACAAACCCTTAAAGAAATCCTCATACCTGTCTATCCTCTGCCTATCATGGCTGCGCAAGGAGGTTTGGCGCAGACGGCGTAACGGCCATCTGCGCCGAAACCCCTCAACCCCTATGCATTCGAGGCCGCAAAAGGCGAAAACAAAACTGCTCAAAGGGTTAAACGCTTCCCCCTTATGGTCAAAAGATGAACTTCCTACTCATATAAGCTTAAGACCTAGCCGAATGAGGGAACCGCCGGGAACATCTAAACCCCCAGGAGAAAACCATTAATAGTTTAAGTGCAATGGGGAAAAAGACCTACTTGGCAATCCGGTGAAATGGGCGAGTCGATGACGGTTGGAATTTCACTTATGCCACCTGGAAGCTGGTACAACGACAACGGGACCTTCACTCCCTCCAAAGAACGACAACTCAACGTGATAATGCTCACCGCGATAGTGCTCGATAGCGAAAATAACAATATAAAAACCAAACCGTCGCCCCCGTTATATATAAACCTTTCACACGTGCGAGGAGACCGTCAGTCGGGCGTCGGAGGGTTTTCATATCTGTAGTCGAGAGTGATCTTCCTTCGGCAACGGCGGACGGGTGCAATGTTTATCACGCCGGGTATACGTGCATGGTGGGTAATAATTGGCCGATCGGCCGTCGGACAGTTCTCTAATCGGGAGGTGAAAGCTCAGACTCATCCGCAACGGCGGGATAGAAGATGGCGAAGGCTTCCGCTTTTGTTACCTGCGGTGGACGTCGGGGGGATTTCAAATCGGATGGAAAAATCTCAAAATCATCCACAACGGTGGGATAGAAGATCGAAAGATCGTCCGATTCCTAATCAGAAAAGCGCTCACCATAAATAAAATGAATCGGGAGTCGGAAGGTTCTTCAATCGGGGGGGGGGGGGGGACTTCAAAACAGCCGCAACGACGAAAAACTCAAGCAAAACAACTTCCGATTTCAACAAGCTTTAAATACGTTCAACAGCAGCAATCCGGCTATTTTCCAAAGGCTTTCCAAGGCTTCAAGCATTAAAACATTCTAAGAAAACAATGCATCAAAGTAGGGAAGGCAAAACAAGCTAATCCAAAACAAAGGAGGGTCCCAGAAATTTTTAGAATTTTGGGAAATTGTTGCAGTTGCAACAATTGGCGACTACCTGGTGAACCCCAGATTTCTGAATTAACTCTTTTCCCAGCTTAAGACTGTCTGACTAAAATCAAAATCCTCTAGATGTCTGCATTCCTAAGCCAGCCCAAATTATGCATTAAGTTACTGAAATGAAGCCCATTCTTTCGGGAGAAGGTAACATCAGCAGTGTTTCAGGTCTGAATAACTCTTTTGAGGCCAAGTATGTGAGGTTTATTTTTCCTGTCCTTAGGTGGTTTCCAGCTTGGACAGCATAGGATTGTAACAGATAGTAAGCAGTATAATCCTTTTGTTCTTCATTCCCATGCCAATTTGCACTTTTGTGCTATTTAAATTTTATTCCTTTGATATGAGTCCTCCTGCAGGCCTTTCTTACTGAATTTTAATTCAGGATCCTCTATCCCATAGTGTCCTTTTGTGTGAACAAGATACTTCATATTTTAATTCACGGACGGAGAGGATCTTGTGGCCATCTTAGTATTTCATGCTTGTCAAGCTTTGTTTTGGTATGTCTTATTCCTTTCAGAAGTTTTGACTCTTGATAGCTTTTAGCTTTTCTGACATTATGGCATGGGATCATTTATATATGATATACTGTCTTACTCTGCTTCCTTTCCATGGATCTTATGCTGTCACCCCCTCGGATATTAAAATGTGAGGTGGACGAAGCCTCGAAATAGTATTCCAGACCTCCTTTACTTCTGAGTTATTTACAGGGGTTAAGTGAGACTTCAATGAATGCATGCCAGTTAGGAATACGGTTACTAGAAGACATTCTTATGCTTTAAAGCACAGTCTCTCACTCAAGATTTTAGTTAATAAAGAACCTTGACGTTTCCATTGCAACCAAAAGTTTGCCTCTTTATTCAAAACCAAAAGGAAAGAAAGCAAAGTACTAAAGGAAAACATCAGCAAAGCAAACAACCAAAGAAAGAAAAACATCAAAACATTAAAGCAAGAAAACCAACACCTAGTAAAAACAAACAATTTATTTATGCACAAAAGAAAAACAAAAGAAAAACAAAAATTTCGCCCATTCCTGAAATTTTAAAACTAGAGGACTAAGGAATGAGCTGGATTTAGACATGAGTTACCTAACCATGGTCCAATTGTGCTGTTATTGAAATGGAACCCATATCTAAAATCCTGCAGTCATCACTTTCAGCCTGAGGGAGCTGAAGGAGCTCAGGCTGAGTGTCTATCATAGGACTGGCCCTTTTTGAGGAATGATGTCTTAGCTTAAGCTCAGTCAGGTAGTTTCCCAAGATAGAATCAGCAGACTCATTTCCTTCTCCTAACTTAGTGACAGTATGCTTCATATATGGTTCTCTCAGAATCTTTATTGGATTTGGGGTACCTTTGAGAGGTAACAACAGGTGGGACCAATCTGAAGCAAAATAACCTTTCAACCTGGCAGCCCAATCTCGGTTGAGAATGAGCCCATATCCCCTTGGTATGTCAGCCACCATAATATCAATGAATTGGCATATCTTGTTGTTTGCAGCCAAACGAATGAGGACATTCTTCATTTCTCCCACCACCTTGACACTTGTGCGATCTAATTGCGTTACTTCACGAGGTGTGGACTCTAGCTGTCCGTTAATATTTTTACAAATCTCAAGGGGCATCACATTCACTACTGCTCCAGAGTCCATCAAGCAGTTATGCACATTATAATTCAATATTTCTAGAGTCAAAAGGAAAGGCGGGGTGTCAAGGTTTTCTTTCCATCCTGGTTCTTGGTCTTCTTCTCCTAGCTGGTTATGAGTAGGTATATCCTTGGTTAGCTCATGAGTTTCATCAAAGTTTTTTCCACTAACCCCTGTTTGTTCTTCTACAGGTTTGACAGTTTTCGTGACTGGATTGGTCCTCTGGTTGAGGGTATTGTTCTCACGCGTTTTTCCTTCGTCCAATTTCTTAACATTCTCCTGCCCAGTGTCCATTTTAGACATCACTTCATTGCCTTGGCCTATGACACTCAGGTCCTTCGTAGTTGTAGATGTGCTTTCAGGTTTAGGGGTGTCATCTTCAATGTCAAACAATGAAATACCATTCCATGAGAACATAGTATCATCCTCTGGTTTTCTTATGATCCGTTTCTCCTTTTCTTCCTCACCACTGTCCTTAATCAATTTAGGGTCCAACAACTTGTTCATCACCAATGTCATTGAATGTAACCATTGAGGACACTTCTTCTCAGAATGAGGTTGTTCGTGAAAGGTACAGAAATTATCCCCTCCTACTTCTGTTATGTTTATTGATGCCGAATTAGGAGGAGGAACTTGCCATTTGTCGTTGTTTTCTCTTTTCGGATAGTGAGGCTTATAAGATTTCTGAATATCTCTTTCCCTTTCCAGATCTATTATTCGGTTGGATAATTTCTGGAGCATTTTCATCATTCCCTGGTAATCATGTGGTTGATCTTCTCTAGATTTAGACAGCAGTGAGACTCTTTTGGCGACAATCTTGTCTTCCAGTGAATCAGGATAATCTTCTACACTCTCACTTTCAGCCTCTACCCTTTCAGCCTCTTCATAAGTCTCTACCAGTGTAGGCTTGACTTTCATCTTGGCAAACATGGCCAATTCAGGCCCCAGGGCTGAGGTGTAATACTCAATTAAAACCTTGTCTGAAGGTCTGTCAACTGCATAAAAGTTTTTTAGGTACATTGAAAATATCTGAGTGAAAATATGTACCTTTTCATTCTTCTCTTTTCTTAAGTGACCAAGATCTTTCATCAATGAGGCATGTGTCTTATGAGATGTATATTTACTTCTGAAAATGATTTCAAATGTGTCCCAGTTAGGAATGGAATTTGCGAGTAGACCAAAATACCAAGACGCTGCTGCTCCTTTCAGAGTATGCGGGAACAATATACAGACTACATCTTCATACTCCCCAGCCCTTAGACCTTCTAATGCTAGCTATAAGCTTTGGAGGTGATCATCTACAGCAATCCCTTCCTCAGGGTCAAACTTAGGTAAGAGCTTGTCAAAGGCTTGAGGTAGATCATGCAAAGGAGGCGTTAAGTTCAGAGGGGACCTAGCTCTCCATGCCGACAGAGGGTTGGGTTGATTACCAGCCATGATCAAATGGTGAACAAATAAACCACTAGGAAAAACAATCCTTCAAGGATAGTACCGGGATGTGCGAATTCTTGAGTTAGGTTGCAAGCTTCAAACATCTACTGGTAGGATAGTCTCGGGGAATTAAGTTCCATAGCCAGCCATTTACTGGCGGCCCTCCTTCTAGCGCTAGAACTGTTGAGGCCTGGAAATTTGCAGGTGACAACAGAAAGGGATTCTCCCCAATCAACGTTCCCAAATAGCCTGTTGATTGTTTGGTATAGGGAATCCGTCCGGTTTTGCGGTCCGACTACCGTAGGTCAAACACAAACAAAGGCTTTACCGGTTGCGGCCCGGTCCACCGGAATTTGTATTTTAACTTAAGAATGCTATGCAAGAATCGAACTAAA
>LPNX010475008.1:2914-13946 GCA_001517045.1 Pseudotsuga menziesii
ATTTCACTATGGTTAGTTGGTGAGTGACTTTCATCTATGGAGAAAACAAGGAGCATCACATGGACTTTTATTCGAGCCATATATTTATCTTCTCTGATCTTGAAGCTTTGAATTAAAACTTGAAATCATTGATTAATTTGAAATTTGATTCAAAATACAAAATTACAACAAGAATATGAAGTGGTTGGTTGGAGGCTTAAAGAGGAACAATGCTAAATAAAAAATCCCAAACATGAAAATCTATTTTGAATCTTTAAACCATTTGATACATCACTCACATGTTTATATGTTTTTAGGTGCTATATGCATCTCAGATTGTATATATTCAAGTTCATTATTTTTAGTTTGCGAAAGTTACTACTTGGACAAACTCACTTCATTTTGTGTGAAAACTCTTCTAAAACATATAAGGAATTTTGGAATTTTTCTAAATTCGTAGTTTCAGTTAATTCAAGTGAATTTCCATTATAAAATTTTACTAACTAATTTATAATTTGAAGACGACTTATAATTTGGAACGAATGAACAATAAATATATTCATAATTGGAAGATAAAATATAGCATAATATTTGATATATGAGTCCTAAACTTATTTATTTTTGAGTGACAAATGTAACTCTAAAGTGTATATCTTGAATTTTGTCAATTTGGTTTATCTATATGGTTGCAAAAAGAAATTGTTCTACTCCCCATTCAGGTTCAAATCTCATGTTATAGCACCATGTTCTTGGTAGGTAATTTGTTGAATATATAAAAAAGAAAGTGGTTTGTTGAATATCATGATTATCATAAAATTGTTGGCAAATGATCAAATTTTCATAAAAACATAATTTTGAACTTTAATATTGGATGGGAAAGCATTAGCAATAAATTTAAGTCAATTGGGTCTAGCCCAAGTGGCTCTGGGAGGAAGTGCTATCTTTCCATGCTATAACATGATGTTTTTTGTAAGTCCTTTGTAAAATATTTACATTTCAAAAAAAAAATTAAGATCTAAATTTAAAATATTTTTTTATAATTTTTAATTATGAAAATAATAATAACAATAATAATAATAAAATTTTATTCATAGAGGATGCTTAAAACTTATATGTTTTTGAAATTTTCAAGTACAAATCCTAAATAATTAAGATAAACATAAAGAAATAATTAATTCCATCCGTAGAATTCAATATAATTAAAGACAAATGAAGAAACTATGTAGCATTTTGCAATAGAATTTTCTTCACTATTGTCCATTNTCAAGTAAAAATCCTAAATAATTAAGATAAACGTAAAGAAATAATTAATTCCATCCGTAGAATTCAATATAATTAAAGACAAATGAAGAAACTATGTAGCATTTTGCAATAGAATTTTCTTCACTATTGTCCATTCTCTATCCACTATAAAAAAAATTGATAACTCTCCATCTTGGAGATTAACACTATAACACGAAACATAAAAGAATTATGATCCAAACCAAATAAGCTTCACCAAAACAACTATCAACCAAACAAAAAATGTATTTGATATTAATTCCTTTAAANATTGATTCCTTTAAAAGGAGCTCAATATAATTATAAAAACTTATTGCAAGTCTTATTTAATTTTTTGGCTTACAAGATTAATTGATATTAATTCCTTTAAAAGNAATTTATTGCAAGTCTTATTTAATTTTTTGGCTTACAAGATTAATTGATATTAATTCCTTTAAAAGAAGCTCACTATAATTATAAAAACTTATTGCACATCTTATTCAATTTTTGGCTTACAAGATATGTTATAATTGATGTGTGGTCACATTGACCAAAAGCCATACTCCATAAATAATTGGAATATAAATATTATATCTATGTACTATTCACAACATCATCATGGATGAGAAACATTGGTAAATGTCTTGGAGTATTACTAATTAGAAATAATAGTATTATAAAGTCATTTTCTATACTATTGACCAATAAATTTAGGGGGTTAGATGTAAGCATTACACCAAATGACAACTTTCTTTAAATTCGAAATTGCAAGTTTCAAATTCATACTTTACCCATGTTGTTAAAATAATCAAAGGAAAACCACTATGTTGGCTAGCAATTAAATATATAAATTAAATAAATAGTCCATTTGTAGACCTATACACAAGTGGCATTTTGCTAGGCATGAAAAATATCAAACTACTATATTAAATAAAAAATGGGCATACAATTAAATCAGCCAATGTTGTCTGAAAAGTGTATTCTTGAGGTAATTCCACCAAGAGATGTGGTCCTGGAGTACATTCCACATGTCATACGAATGAAATCAACAATCAATATATCCAATACACATTTTCAACCAGAATTTCAACAGGCATTTAAATGCTATATCACAATACCTTTGCATGAGCGATGTGGAAACTTGTGTTTGTATTCGACAAGATCTCTTTAAGCATTGTACTAAAAGGAAAACAACACACAAATTTTAAAGTTTAAGACAGAAATATATTAAATACACATATAAATAGGTTTTTTTTTCAGAAGAAAAAAGCCTGCCCTTTATATTCATTTAAGAATCAAAGGGCATCTGAAGTTCTAGCCCAATATATGGGGTACAATCATGATATAGGGTCAAAAGAAATCATACAACTGATGCATCAAAGGGTATTACATACACATTGAAGTTGCACTAAGGGGACAAGACCTACTCCAACATACAGTTCCCATCAGAAAAAGCTGTCACTCATACCATATCTATCAGAAACCAAGGAGTGCAGAACTGCAGTATAAAAGAGTCCACTCTAGACTAATCATAAGTGGGGTGCAATAAGAAGGAAGAGTATATGCTCTAGCACCAGGATCAGAAGAGCTCAAAACTATCAATAGAGGTCAAATGACCATCTAAAAATTCAAAGTAACTACCTGATCCGGGAGCCAAAGAAAGAGCTTTTTTAGAGAGGCCATCTGCAAGCTGATTGTATTCACGACAGATATGGCAGAAAGTCAGTTCTAGAAAGAAATTGCAGATCTTTCTCATGTCCCTACACCAGTGAAAGAGTTCAAGTGGTGAGAGGGAAGCTGTACCCTTTCCCTAGTTTATAATGACTGAAGAGTCACCATATATCCTGAGTTTGGGTAACCCCGTCATTTGGGTTGTATGCAGAAGGGCCCAGAGCCCAATCGGTTATGCTTTTGTGTTGGTGCTTGGACCTACCCCTAAAGAAAATTTGAAGGAATGTGACTCGCTCAAGATCAGACAATAACCAGCCTCTCCCACACCTTTTGTAAGAGCCCCATCAAAGAATCCACATGGATATACAATAACAGGACCTTGGCCCACGACCCTGGATTTTTTCCTCATAATGACAGTAGGATAGTACGTCTGTGAAAAATATGAAATTTGATGGAGAATGCTAGTGACAGGCACATATATCCCTTCAATTAAAGAGGAATTTCTTTCTTTCCAAACAACCCACATAGCTAGAAATGAAAGATAGTAGTAGGCAGATTTAATAGAGAAATAGTCAGTCCACTTCTTCAGATATGAGCCGAGATCATATGCCTGGAAGGGGTTAGTGATGTGGTATTGATCCTTAATGATATCGATGACATTCTTCCATACCGTGCAATGATAAAAGAGGTGTTGTACACTGTCAGTCGCTTGATTGCAGAGTGCACAGATCCCTGCCCCAGTCCAACCTCTCTTCTTAAGGTTATCCCATGTAAGTAGCTTATTCATCAATGCTAGCTAAATAAAATAGCTATTTTTCCTGGGGAGTGCACCCGTCCATATATGTTTTAGTAATCTACTGCCAGCCGAGGGAGCATATGTGCAAACAATGCTGTCATATACCAATTTTGCAGAGACAGATCCATCATACTTGTTATATGCTCAGATCATGGAGTCTGACTGTGTGTTGAGACGGATACCCCCCAGTTCCAGGTTTCTCATGAAGGAGTCCCAGACAAGTTTCCAATATCCTATGATACGTAGTTGCTCAGCTGTATACCAGTACTTATGAAGTCCTGGGAGGGTATTATGTGCCTAAGACAGAGACACAATATCCAGATCCTCAAGGAAATCACGTAACCCAGCAAGAAATGAGATCAAGCCCTGTGTACCAATAATAGGATCTATGCCAAGAAGTACACTCTTACCATTTCCCACCTACCAAGCAAGGTTTCATCCCAGCCACGGGAGCGTCAACAAGAAACCCTTCCAGAAAATAGAGACTCCATGAAAACTGAAGAGCTTACCTCAGAGCCATGTCTCAACTGTATGCTTTTTCAAATATTTACAGACAATAACATTATGCCATAAACCATCAATCTGAAGGACCGGCCAAAGATGTTTTAATCAGAGAGCAATACTGAACCAAAACGGATTTTTAATACCCCAACCCCTGAACTCTTTCATCCAGGAGAGACACTTCCAATCAACCAAATGATATCGATGATTGTTGCCAGTGGAGCCCCATAAAAAAGTAAATGTAAGACTTCTAAGTTTATTCAATACAGAAATAGGTATGGGAGCAAGACCCAACCAATAGACCAGAAGACCTAACAACACTGCTTGAACCAGGATTAAACGGCCACCAAGGGAGAGAAGTTTATGTGCCCAATGAAAAAATTTATTTTTCAAATCTCTGGATCAACCAATTCTAGTCACTGACTTTGTACCCCAGAGGCTTGAGAAAATAACCGAGATATTTAAATCCCAAAGTGATAGGCTCCATTTTATAGGGTAGGACACGAGCAATATCCAATTTGATATCCTCTTCCACATTATTAAAGAGGAAACATGATTTTTCCAAACGATGTTCATTTCTGAGGCTTTACAGAAAGTACTCAAAATCCATCCATTCAGATAAAGTACCAGTGCCAAGAAATATCACATCATCTATGAAGAGGAGATGTGTAAGTGCAAGAGAAGATGAGATCTTTATGTCTTTAATGAGGCTGTGATCCCTTGCATCAGCGATCAAGAGGCTAAGTCCTTCACTTACAAGAATAAAGAGCAAGGGTGAAAGGGGGCATCCCTGTCTGATGCCTCTAGATGCTGCAAGGAACTTTGAGGGGGTACCATTGATAAGAACTGCAAATTTTGTTGATGTTAGGAAGCCCATTATCCATTTTACAGCCAATAGAGGTACCCCAATCTGGATAAGAATGAGTCAAATGTAAGTCCAATTAACACGGTTAAAAGCCTTCACCAAGTCCAATTTGAGGATGAGAGCACAAGTGTTTTTGGTTTTCACCATATGGAGTGTCTCCTGGACGATACCGATAGGTTCAACAATTTAGCGGTTCTTCAAGAAACCATATTGTTCAATGGAATTATGTGAGTCCAAGAAAGGATTAAGCCTCACAGCAATAACCTTAGAGATCAATTTGTATAACAGATTGCACAGAGAGATTGGCCTAAAATCTACAAAGGTTAAGTTATTTTCCTTTTTCAGGATCGGAGCAAGGAAGGTAGATTTTAGAGATGGAGGAATGCAACCAGAAACCCTAGCACAGTCCATAGAAGTCTTTAGTTCATCACCCAACAAATCAAAGAAATGTAGATAAAATTCAATAGGCTACCAACCCGGGCCAGGGCTCCTATCTTCTTTGAAGGTGTGTAAGGCACTTTCCACTTCATTCAAGGTAATAGGTTGAGTGAGACAATGTGCATCAGCCTGAGAGATCATCTAGGGGTATAGCTGTACGACCCTGAGTTGTTCCAACAAACAGGTTTGTTTGTCATCCTTGAAAATATAAGCAAAATGGCGTTGTCCCATATCCTTAAGCTTAGTATCACCCTCGATGTTGTTCCCCTCATCATCCATAAGGGACCAGATAGAATTTTGATTTCTTCTACCAGATGCCAGGGCATGAAAATACCTAGTATTTGAATATCCATACAGTGCCCACTTAACACGGATTTTGAGCTGCCAATTCAGTAGGAAGTGGTCCAAGATCCTCTTTCTATCTGATCGGAGTTGATTCAGCAACATATGTTCCTCATGAGAAAGAATACCATAGGATGAGCTAGTGAGGAGAGAACAGATATCCTCATCCAACATGTGAGATTCATTCTCTAATAAAGTATCTTTATCCTTGATCCAAATTTTAGCTTCCTTCTTAAGGGTCCGAAGTTTGTGTGAGATGTGATCCAAATCAGAATCCCAGGAGGAGGGAGCCAGACAAAGCCACCTATTTGAGACCTAGGTATTGAAGTCCGGATCGTTAAGCCAGGATCTGTTAAATTTAAATGGATAATTACAGGACCCTATGGATTAGTTCCATTCAAAACAAATAGGGTAGTGATCATAAATTTCAGCATGGTGAGTCCACACTCGGTCTACAGAAAGTGATGGGATCAGAGAGGAATATAATAAGAACCTGTCAAGTCTTTTTCTAATCCTGTCATCCCCCACCCATCCATTCCTCCAAGTGGGTCCAGAGCAAGGTGGGGCAATGTCAATAAGTCCCACAGAATCAAACAAAATATGGAAGTGTGAAGAAAAGGGGTCAATAACAGCCCTCTTGCCCCAAGTCTCAAAAGCTTTCATGGTCAAGTTAAGGTCCCCACCCAAGATAAGATTAGGTGAATTAAGTAAGCCCCCCTAGAGGACCTTATCCCAGAATAGATCCCCATCACGGTAAGGGCCATAGCAGTTGAGAATTTCTAATTGAGAAGTCATACCTCGAAAATCAGCCTTCACAAGGATACTAGCAACTGTTTCATGGGCATGACATTTGATTCTTAGTGGGTCCCAGGCAGTCAGTAGCCCACCAGAGAGGCCAAAACCACTAATGGCGCAAAATTCCCATTTGGGAAGGAGGTTAGAGAAGGAAAGTAGAGCAGGGTAAGTACTACACATGGTCTCCTGCAGGAGAATCATGTCAGGTCGAATAGAAAGGAAAAGAGAACGGAGGCCACTCTATTTGGTCTTGCCTCCTAGACCTCTGGCATTGAGGGAGAGGATCAGCATTAAGGAACAATGGAGGGGGGAGGAGATTCTCTAAGTCCCCGGGGTGATAATCTTCTAGCAGCATCTTTGATAAGGACATAGAGAGGGATATAAGGTGGTGTGGCTGAGGAGAGATCCCCTGTCTATCCCTTCCTATCCTTCTTCTTTTTTCTGACAGTGACATTCTCAAATCAGATAGAGTTGAGGTGTAGAGTACACGAGGAGGAGGGAGTAGACGCAGAGAAAATTGACAAAGATTTATGCAGGGAGGGGTCAGAGAAAGATGGGGAAGATAAAGGACTATGGGGAGAAAGGGGTAAGGGGGGCAATGAGGTGGCAGAAGGGAGAGGAGGAAATTCCACAAGGGAATTAAGTGGAGGCATCAAAGGATTAGTAAATGTTAAAGATGAAGGACAGTGGAGGGGTCTGGGAGAGACCTCAAGAGGGGAATCAACAATTGGATTATTAGGTACAGAGTTCTCAACAGAGGCCTGGACAAGAGTAGCAGTTGAAAGGACTAGAGGGTCCAATGTAGCACAAGAGGGAGAACAATGTATAGGATCCATAGAGCCATCAAAAGAGGAACCAATGGGAGGAGCCAAGGGAATGGTCTCCTGTGAGTCTAAATTAGGAGGGCAAGCCGCAGCACGGGTCTTATCCAATTCATCTATATCATGGAGCATAGAATCAGAAACATCACCAAAGAGGGACAGAGACTAAGAGTAAGTACCTTTCGATGAATGCTTCAGAGGAAAGGTTGAAAGTGTACCGGCCACAGGGGTACCCTCAAGACTAGAGCCAACAGAAGCATTCAGGAGAAATGGATAGGACCTCCTGAGATGTCCAGTGTCACAACATTTACTGCATCGAAAGGGGACATGGAGATAATCCAGTCTCTACACCAAGATATGTTCCTTACATAATATTTCCACCTCGGAAGGTAGACCACGGGTGACATCCAGTTCGACCAAAACCCTTGCCACTCTTTTCTCAAATGTAAGATGGAAATCATGATCGATGGCCATGAACCGACCAAACGTGTTAGCAATGCCTTCAAGGATAGTCAAATTCCAAAGTGGGAAGGGAAGATGGGGCAACAAAACCCAGAGATGTCGTTTCGTCACCCGTTCCCTGAGGGGGTCAAAGTGAGTATGCCAGTGACCTAGAACCAACAAGCCAAATTTTATCCAGAATGAGTGAAGCATGCTCTGCATCCAAAAAAACAAAGACTATCCAGCCGTTGGATAGAATACTGATAGTAGGTATATACATCAGGAGCAGTTTCCAGTAATCAGCTGCCCAGTCTATCCAAGCCTTTTTCCCCAAACAACAGTATTCCAGACACCCAACCAGAGCTTGAGAGCACAGGGATGTAACTTGGTCCATTAATATATCATGCCCCACGACGTAGTAGAATCCACCTTTAAGGGTCTTAATATTCCTTGCATGATGCTTACGACGATGGAGAGAAGAGGCCCGAGATTTTTCCATAATAGTAGCTGCAATTCAACCACCAAAGTCCGCAAAGGTAGTCCAATACGATTGTCACTTGAAACCAGATAATGGAAAGAAGTGGACGAAACCCCAACAAGTGCCCTGAAACCCCAAACCGGTAATATCCGGACCTGAAACCACAAAGTGAACCGGTACCAACAACCCGAAAACCAACCGGAGAAAGAAACCCAGATAAGGGTAAACCCTTCCAGTCAGTGAAAGGGGTTCAATGTGGTTAATCTCTGGACCGACAATAAACCCTACAAAAGCCCAAATAGAAGGAACTAGAACCACAAAAAACCGTGCAGGAACCGACAGGAAACTGGGAAAAGGAAAGGACAAAACCCTAATAATCCGGGAGAAAGAAAGAAAATGTGTGGACACTATTTATACCACCATCCTCTCAAACAATATAAAACAAAAAACATAGGAAAGATTCATGAGTCATGTCATCATACTATATGAATAAAATGCCACTAAATACTTCGGATAAATCTTTGTAATCTATGAATGTTAAATTTCCACTAAATAATATTTAGATATGGAAATATTTTTTCTAAGAGAGTGCACTTTGAGGAGCTCATGGAATGCTTTTGTAACACACATATAAATACATTTTTGTTGACTTATAAAAAACCTAAAAAATTATTTTAGGGGAGGAAGTTCACGGATGAACCTGCAAAGCTACCATCATGGGCTTGTTGTGAGAATCATTGCAGATGATGTTGCCATCTTCAATTCATTCACCCATTGCATCTTCCACATAGACTTGGGGACCCTAGTGGATCTTTCTTGACCCCTTTTGTATTTTGCTAAAGTGCCATATTAACGCAGAGGTGTTTAATTTCTGATACGCCACTTTTTCTCTCTACAATTTACCATCCCCACTTAATTATATATAAAAAGAAGAACCATATAAGGTAGGCATGTAGGCATGAGAGATCCCATATGCTTTAGTTCCCCCTGGCCCAATGTGGCTTCATTATGCTTTGCTACTATGTTCCCTTAATAACTGATCTGAATTCATTAAGAAAGTAAGTCCACCTTTATCTAACACAATCATTTCTTGATAGCGGTCATTACCGAAAAAGGAGGCAAGTGTGAAACTGGTAGCACGCTTTTGCATAAAAGACCTATGGAAATTGATCCCAACCATCAGCTTAAGAGAAACAAGCAGATAGAACCCTTTTATTTCACCTCACATGTACACATACAACATCATCTGTCTGTTGGCCATCCAAACAAACGGTACTCATCCGTAGCAATTTTTCCATTAGTGTTGTCAGCTCTGTCCTTTTATAAACTGACTGTAATACCTAGTATGCCCCAAGTCCGGGAGGTTCATGCACCAAGACATGGGAGGAACCTTGAAAATCAGAAGCAAAAATCTGCCTTCATTATCAAAGAAAAACTAGTTCAGGAATGTATGAAAAGAACCTATCCAAGGACCAAAACACTAGACAGACTACAAACGGACCACGTGGGAAAATTGTAGAGAGAACAAGAAAAACTAAGTGACAAACCTTAACCAACAATGTCCAATTAGCATTTGTACCATTAAATGCCCCTTGAACATGACGCGACGTTTTTTCGACATCGAATGGTCCGACAAATATGAGTCCATTCCGGACTCGATACTTGTTGTTTATGGATGTAGTCCTTAATCAGATCTTTCTAATGATGTATCATGCGTGTCAAACGGGGGTAGTATGCTAAATTTACGACCCTGAGAAATTGATGTACCAAGTTACGCAACGGGGCCCACATTAAGGCCTTTCACCTCCTAGGGTTAGATTTTTGGATGTGTAGGGTTTCCAATGTTTCTCAATAATATATAGGCCTTCGAGCCTCATTGTAACACAGAGTTCAGAGGCATGTAGCCACCACATCTCTTCTCAGAGATAAGCTACCAGCACTCCAGCTAGTTTATTTCCATTTTGTATGTAAACCAGTTTCAGTTATTGATTAATGAAATGAAGTGTTATTTCCACTGCATATTTGTTTCTATGGTTATTTGTGTATTCTGTTGCGTTCCTGCATAAATCCGGATCAAACCCTATGCATGCATGGTTGATGCATATATAGGTATGTACAGACCCTCGTTTAAGGGTGTTGATGTATATGTAACTTCGGAATGTATTCTTCTATGTATCTCATGTATTGTAACCCAATGTTTATTCCGGGATGTTTCTATTATGTATTTGAGTCATGTGGTCATGCCCTGATGTTCCGATCGGGAGGATTAATAATGTAAATAAGTCATATCAAGTCATTAGGTAAGTCCCCACAATTTCGAGGCACTTGAGTTATTATACACTAATTAAGGTGTAGGCTCAAGTAGTAATTATTAGGTCGATCCTACGTGTGAAATGGTAATTCAAGTGAATGGAATAATATAAATAGAGAGTGAGAGTCTCTCTATTTATCACTTGTGAAGTACATCACTTGCTCTCTCAAGTGTGGCGCACCATTGGAGAAGGAAATACTTTGGCTTGACAGAAGACAGAAGGCTACTGCTGGTTTGGGAGATCTCTTATTGTTTTGGTGTTGATTCTATCTTAGAGGAAGTTGCGGGGTTTTCTCCTTTATGGTTTCCCCGAGGAAAAATCTTTGTGTCTCTT
>LPNX010475018.1:5325-116490 GCA_001517045.1 Pseudotsuga menziesii
ATCATAGGGAACATAAAACCACATGTTGTTACCACAAGTAATGATATCTTATCACTAATATAAATAATGAAGAATCACTTTCTAACTAACTAATACTATTCATTGTTGTGTATGAGTGTAGGAATGACAACTGAATAATTAAATGTTCATGTCCGCAAGGGATAAACTAAATATGCATAGGATATACAAACAAGTGTTAAAAAGACTTCGTGTACAACACTATCTTTGTGAAATTGTCAGGGCCATTGACATTGGGAAAATGAAATACAAAATGAATATGAGGGATGACACAAGTGCACCATCAAAATTAGAAACATAGAAACCTGAGAGGAATAAAGAATCTGCCCTAATATTAGATATACAATATTGAATACTAAAATAGGTTTATAAGCGCATCAATGTATGCCCCATTAAACAAGCAAGGGGTGTTGTTCTTGAAGTAATAGTTCCCATCTTCTGTTGTAAATACATATGCCTTTCATTTCACTCTTTCTTGTTATCATCATTTAACTTGGTTAATCTTTTCATAATTCCTATGACCAATCCTTTCAGCTCTAGAGAACTAGGTCTCTAACTATTAGAAGTTGAGGAGTCACTAAGGTCATTTGCAATGTGTGGAGGCAACTAGGACATAGAGTTCCATATTGGTTATATGCATAATGAAAGCATTATAGAAACTACTCCTTAATGGGTGTGATACAATAAAGAAACCACTGAACCACTTTACCAATGAGAACCATTTATTTGGGATCATCCATGGTATTTAATATTGAGGAAATTTATTTTTTCTCAAGTGGTGGAACATGCATGGAAACTCTAACCCATAGCTATAATGTTTTTATGACACATGTTCTTTCACAAGTGGTGAACACTTCTTTAGCATAAAGGTGTTTTAGCAACCACAATTTCATTCATACTGTAAAAAAAAAACAAGGTGAAGATAAACTGGTTAAATATCTTGTTTATGTGTAGTGTAACTTGCAATTGTTGTCTCATTATTGTGACAATTCAAATATATATAACTCATGTTTGAATTGGGGCAGCAATTGACATCATGGAAATTTGGAGATGGAGCATTGGTTTTGGAACAACTGATGAATGCTCCTTTTGATGATGATGATTGTGGTGCGATGCTACCCCATCTAGTTTCCCTGACCAACACTCAAAAATTAGGGGTTTCATGATCAATTACATCTACATAATCAACTCCAACTTCACGTCTAGCTCCATTATCGGCATCGCATGGAATTTTATGGGGAAATATTCATGGTGGTGCAAAGAGGAAGGAAAATTAGATAGAAATTAGAATAATTGTTTCATTTTTGTCCCTAATTTATATGGCATGGAGTTTAGCTCAATTTAGTGTTTTGGGCCTTTCTATTTTCCTAATAAAATTACCATTTTAGTGTTAGATTTTTACCATTTAAGCAATATGATATAGGGTCTTATCTGAGAGAATAACATGCATAGCAATAATTACAAGAGATAAGAGACACAAATATTTTCCTCGAGGAAAACCATAAAGGAGAAAACCCCGCAACTTCCTGAGAGATAGAATGAGCACCAATAGCAAAAGTAAAACCTGGAAACATAAATATGATCTCCGACAGCAGTTGTCTCTTTCTCTTATCCCAACTCCTCTCTCACTCATGCACCCTAGAAAAGTGAGTGTATATGTGATAAATAGAGAGGCTCACTCTCTATTTATATTCTTTCGTTCACTTAATATTTGAATCAAGTAATCCTAACTCAATTATGTAGGCTCGGGCAACCACAACTAGGGTACTAATGACTCGACATACATTAACTCATGAGGGCCAAATTCTGTAGGAGATTCTAACAACCCTAGTGCCCCACAACTGCAGGGACTTTAACCCTTGAACAATAAGGAGGGTTACCCTCAATGACTTTACATGACTTGTTTACATTATTGATTCACTGGTGCATGACATGACATGACTCAATTACATTACAGATACTTCCCGATAGGAACATTGGAGTACAATACATAAAATATACAAGTGAATAAATTCTGAAGTTACAAATACATCAACACTCCCTCTTAACTAGGAAGGTATTCTCTTGACACAATTCATCAGTACAAGTCTTCTTCTCTAGATCAAATCTGGATGATCATCAATGTTGGATCAACATCAAAACTGGATCATCACTAGATCATCATCGAAGTTGGATCATCACTGGATCATCATCAAAGCTGAATCATCACTGGATCATCATCAAAGCTGGATCACCACTAGATCATCATCAAAGCTGGATCATCACTGGATCAGTATCATCACTACTTCCACTATCTAGATCAACTAGTGCTATCCCTCAATTATAATGGTCATAGGAAGTTCTATAGAGCCAATGCTTTTTCATGTTGGTTGTATGCCTAGCCTCTAAGTAGTTCTTATTTAGTGCTTATATCTGACCCTAGTTAGAAAGGCCCACCCATCACTTACATCTGACCATGAGAGAAACAGACCCAACACCATGTTAGAAAGGCATTCCCATCACTCACATGTGACCCAGTCAGGAAGGCCCGGCACTCACATCTAACCATGGGAGGTCCAACCTACCACCATGTCAGGAAGGCTCATCCAACACTTACATCTGACCTATTCAGAAAGGCCAAGCACTCACATCTGACCATGGGAGGTCCAACTTGCCACCATGTCAGAAAGGCTCATCTAGCACTTACATCTAACCCAGTCAGAAAGGCCCATCACTCACATCTGACCATGGGAGGTTCAACCTGCCACCATGTCAGAAAGGATCAGCACTTATATCCGACCATGGGAGGCCCAACCTGTCACCATGTCGGAAAGGCTTAGCACATATATTCAACCATGAGAGGCATATCCTACCACCATGTCAGAAAGGCTTAACACTTATATTTGACTCAGTCAGAAAGGCTCTCCACTTACATCTAACCTAGCCATAATGGCTCTGCACTTACATCTAACCATGGGAGGACCCACCTACCACCATGTAAGAAAGGATCATGCACTTATATCTGACCATAGAAGGAATTAATCCTATCATGTCAGAAAGGCTCTTGGACTCATCACTTTCCCTTGGATGGAACCTCGATCTAGAAAACACCAAGCTTGTCCCTAAAGTACTCAAACTTCACTCTGGCCATTTTTAGCATAGAATCACATAAGGGTTGATTATGTCCAAGGATAACCTACGAGCTTTGCTAAGATCGATTACATCAGAGTACAACCTACAGGACCATTTACGTTTGAGCAACCTACGAGCTTCGCCAGGATTTTATACTTAGACAACCTGTATCATCGGCTATGCTAGAACTCCCTTTTTAGATAGATCTCAATCTAAATAACATACTGGAGCTTCACTGCTCCTTTTTTAGCTATACTCAATGCCATGCACGACTCTTTCTTGATAAACCAAGAGATCACACTTGATCTCATACTGAAGAAGCACCCTGAAATGATCTTCCTATCGATGGTACTTCCTACCCAATCTGAATCAACATAACCTTCTAGGTTAATCTTTTGATATGCCTCATACTTGATCTGCCTCATTTATCATTTCTTATCCAAATGCTAATATGGATAAGAGGTTCTTCAATAGTTGAGTCTTTTGTATTCCTCATCGCTTGAGGGATCTTCTTTGGATGGTGAGAGCTTGATCTTCACTTTCTCCCATATTTTCTTTTCTTATTATGGGTCGAGTTTCATCTTGTGTGCACTCTTCCCAGAGTTTGATAAAAGTTATCACTTCCTTCGGGCACACATTCCTTGAATGAATGAATCCCATGATCATGGGATGCCATTCAAGGTGGTTATCACAACTTCTGCATTCCCTACTACTTCAAGTTGTTCTTTGATTTGAGAGACCCTTGTAAAGTATGACTGCTTGGTCTTTGCATTCTAGATCTTCACATTCTTCAACTGGTTTCTCAAAGTCATCTTTTGATTTATGTTCTTCCCTTCAAATAGCTTGGTGAAGGAATCAAAACATCTCTTTAAGTGTCTTTATGGAAGACACTTGTGGTATAAGGTCATTCGTGATTGAATCAACAATGATCTTCTTGGCCTTGACAAAGTTCTTCTTGTGTAATGCTTTTAGCCTCATCTCCCTTTGGAACTAGAACCTCTTCACTTATGTAGGTGTCCAATTCATTTTCTTCAAGAACCAGTGAGATCCAATACTTCCATGCTTGAAATTTGTCAGTTTCACCAAGCTTTTCATCAAGATGGTGTGACTAGTCATTTAGAAATGAGAACCTCAAATGTAAATAACAAATATTAGATCTTATCGATTTGAGGTGTTTGTCTTGGTTCCGGAGCTGGGTGATCTAGGGTTTGTTAGAAAAACCCTAATTTTCAAAACTTGGAATATTTCAAATCTTGTTAGATAGAAAGATAGACCTCTTAAAGGCAAGTTGTCCAATGTACTCCTTTTCTGAAAACATTGGAGGGATTCTCCAGGAACAAGAAGCCCTAGTTTACTAATTTCTTCTGCATAAATGCCTGATACCGGTTCTGTGGTATCTTAGAAAGTACTGCTCCTCTATGTATAAAATTTCATAATGAGGTAACCTCATTTGACCTATTTCCAAACATGGGTTTTACAAGAATTGGTTTCACCAATTTTTACTTATGAGCGTTTTCTGAAGGTGACTTGTTTCAGGACTGTTCAGCATAGAGAAGTTGTACGGACTGCCACGTGTCACTATTTTACCTTTTGGGTCTAAAACTTTTACCACAGAAATTAAATTTCATTTCCTATCTGGAATATCTTGCAAAATTTCATTTGAATCTTTGTATCTCGATATATTGCAATTCTCCCTAGGTGTCATGTTTAGGGATGAATCGTGGAAGAGGTTGGAACCCTACTTTGGAGGAAACATATCTCCTAGAATATAGCGAATCTAAGGATGATATTTTCACACATTGTACATCCATATTTTATATTCGGCATGTGAAAATTTTATCCCCTGATACTTCTTCAATTCTGATATATAGCGAATGTACCAAAACTACCTGTTTTAGTCTTTTAGGGTTTTCAGTCCCTGGGTCAAACTAGGGTTTGAATTTCCCAAAGTTTTACCCAACCAAAAATATCTACCTTGGTCTCTAAATTTAGATTTTAAGGAGAAGAGAAATCCTATATGGGGCTCACTCAAAAATTCCTCTTCTATAAAAATCCCTAATCTCCCGCAGCAAAAACCAAAAATGGCCATAGTCAAATTCTTCTTTGACAGAAAGATGCGCCCGTCAATGGATATTTAGTGTAGTATAATTTTGCTGATGGATTGTGGAGAGAGACCGAAAAAATAAGAATCCCTAGCTTCTACAGCTGTAGAGTGTCTTCTTCTCATGTTAGCTCTGATACCATGTTAGATTTTTATCACTTAAGCAATATGATCTAGGATCTTATATTAGAGAATAACATGCACAACAATAATCACAAGAGACAAGAGACAAAAATATTTTCCTCAGGGAAACCATAAAGGAGAAAACCCCGCAACTTCCTCAGAGATAGAATGAGCACCAATAGCAAAAGTAAAACCCAAAAACATAAAGATAATATCTGACATCAGTTGTCTCTTTCTATGATCCCAGCTCCTTCTCTCTCACTCATGTGCCCCAAATGAGTGAGTGTAAATGTGATAAATAAAGAGGCTCACTCTCTATTTATATTCTTTCATTCACTTAATATTTGACTCTGTTATGTAGGCTCAAGTAATCCTAACTCAATTATGTAGGCTTGAGTAACCGCAACTAGGGTACTAATGACCTGAATTACATTAACTCACCATGGCCAACTTCTCTAGGAGAGTCTAACAACCCTAGTGCCCCACAACTATGGGGACTTTAACCCTTGAACAATAAGGAGGGTTACCCTCTGTGACTTTACATGACTTGTTTACATTATTGATTCTCCCGATAAGAACATCGGGGCATGACATGAATCAATTACATTACACATACTTCTCGATAGGAACATCGGGGTGTAATACATAAAATATACAAGTGAATACATTCTGAAGTTACAAATACATCAACATTCAGATCTTATTCAATATTCCTATTTTCCAAACATAACTCTTGGTCATGTTAATAGTTGACAAATAACCTATTTTATTCAATAATTAAATGGTTTATTTCCTAATGAATAGTTTAAAAATTTGTAGGTTGGTAATTGTTGAATGATTGATGATCAAATGAATAAATTATTAATCATTAATCTACTCTAAATGGAATTTCTAAATTCATAATAATGTAGTACTCATATACAAGTAGAAAAAAATTCAAGTATTTAAGTATTCAAGTATTCAAATATTAATCAATGATACGTAAAGAAAAGTCCAAATTTTCCAAGTGAAGATAACATTATTTGGAAAAACATCCACAAATTATCAATGCTCTAAAAGGTCAAGGAGAATCTAGCTTGCCGCATCCAACCTTTGTACTCATCCTTTCTTTTCAAAGATGGACTTTGTTGTAGTTAGGTATTCTCTAATGATTCAATGTTCCTATTTGGGGAGGACCATAATCCTACATAAGTTTTCCAAACATTAGTCTATAATTTGTCAGGGATCAATGAACCCATATACATTAGTTATATTTCCCTTTACCCTTGAGTCTAAAGTATAAATCGNAGGGGTTTGAACAAATGTATCCTTAAGTGAGGTTGTTTGTCTTATTTTAACTAATTTCTCTCTTTTATCCTTGAATTTATCATTGACAAGTTTCTCTCCTCATCCCAATTTAGACTTTATTAAACTTGGCAAGATTTGTGTCTATTCATGATTTCTCATCAAAGCGTGATAATCCTTCAACATTTATATCCTCCCATTTCCATTTATCATGTTCTAGTGTAGATTCACCAGTTGCTAACTTGAATGGGAAATTATAAATGTTCTGTTATAATGCGAGGATAATAAATCCATGTCCACTTCTTCCACATCCTCCTCCTCCTCTTGCATTCAATTCTAATTTATATATATTCTTTATGCTTTCTTTTTCTTTTCCAATATCAAGGTCATTTGAAATATTACTATTTTACCATTGCAACAATGTCATTCCTTATCCTCTATTTATTCCATCTATTTGGTGTGTTTTCTATCTTAAATTCATTTAGTTTCATGTATATAGCCTCTTTTTTTGTCTCCTAGTTATTTTTTCTTCCTCCTCCACTCCTTGGATATGATTTTGATTTGTTGTTTCATTAGTGTGTATTGCATCCTTCATTATTAAGTTCTCCTTAGTTTCATTATGATCTTGGATATATTATTTATTTATTCATTGGGATTGGGTTTATATACCTCCTTCTCCATCTTCTCATGGTTATTCACCACATGAGTGAAAGCAAGGGACCTTGGTTTGGGTTTCTTAGTGGCACCCCCTTCCCTTTCCTCTAAACTACTACACAACCATCATAGTTCCTATTTCCATTCTCCTCCACTTGCACATGATGTTTAACATTAAGGGGGTTTTCCCATAGTTAATGGAAATGCTAAATCCATTTTATGTTAGTGAAAGGGGATATTCCCACAGTCTATATTTTGGACCCATCCATTGTCCATATATTCTATATTTTGGATCATGGCTTGAGAAATTCATCTCATTCAAAGGTACACTTTTGAAATTTAATTTGAACTTTAAGAATCCCTCCTTTTTGTCGATCTACATCAATAATTTTCCCTTGGTACTTTATTTTAAACTTTCCCTCTAGGGTCAAGGAGGACTATTACATAGTTAATGGGTTGATGTGAAAGGGCAATAAGTTATGAAAGACATTAAATGATAAATATTATTATGATAACTATAAGTATGGGTGTATATATTATTTGTCATTGGGTTCCATTCCTACGAGACATTCTAGTGATTCACCATATGATAAGGATATTTTTATCCTTGAATTTATCTCTAACTCAACAAAGAGTGTCATTCTTAATTGTATCGTTGACTTCTTTATTAGGCTTTAGCAGTAAGGCTTCCACTTCTACACTTAAATTCTATCTTTAGTTCATATATAGATGTGAATGCTTGGTTTTCCTCTAGATTATTGGCATGCCAACTTTGTTATTTCCATTAAAGATGCACTATATAAATTTGTTACCCTTGCTCTAGAGATGGTAAATTTGGACACTACTGCTTGTGCTTGTATTTGCAATAAGGTTGATTTGAAAAAGTGTGTTTTTTAGGAAACCATTCTGTATTGCAATGGTTGTACTGAAATTCAAATGTTGGACAACTATGAATGCATTTCTTTTCACCACAAGGTATGCTTTTTCACATGACCACTTGGTTTCCTCCTATTTCAAGTATAAAGATTCTTCCCATACTACTTCATATTCAAAGAAGTGTATAAATTGCAAAGACACTTTATGGAAGAACTTTGATAAATGGCCCCTACTTACCCATAATTGACTTGGTATGTGTTTCAAGTCAAAGGGTTAAGTAACACTACATGATGTTCAACTCAAAATCAACTCCAATTTTTTTCTCATTTAATAAGACAATTTATAGATAAATTAAGCTTGATAAAAGTGTGCTCATCAAATGAATGAGATAGTGATATTAAAGAATATTAAAATATTTTACAACTAAATATAAATTTATTTTAAATTTCTTATTGTAATTTGAACTCAATAACTCAAATTAAAATTTTATAAAGGTGTGCATACTACTAAAGTTTACAAAGATATACAATATCTCGTCTCCATCTGAGCGTGTATCCCTTAATCCTTGAAAAACACAATAAATATTATTAACTACTCAAATATACAATATCTCTCTAACATTACAAGATTTCGTAAGACATTAACTTTTACATATGTTACATTTTTCTCATCTCGTGTGTTCCTGTGGTAGGGTCATTTTGGCATAGGCATTTTCATGCTGGGTTGAAGATGTATGTTTCCCTTCATGGAATTTATGATCAATTGGGGTTCACATGCTCAAAATTCCCTCATAGATTTCCCTCGTCCAGGGACTCTGTGAGTGGTAGCGATTCACAATCACAGCCATGGTGGAGAGAAAGCATCTCAGGAAGAAGTGGGTGCTCTCAACCCGTACATGCAAGTGCCACCATGGCTACCTTAAAGTAATATATGAAGGATTTGATATTGTAATCTTGATCGAGGGTGTGAACTCTTCACTTCCCTCTGTTATTCTTAATCCTATTGGGAAGAAACATAATCTCGTTTATAGAATATTTGATATTATTATTATATTCCCCCAAAAAAGCTAAATATATATCATTCATTAAACCTTGGATGATTTCTATTGTCCTCCCCTTACAAAACTCTCGTAATTATCGTGTTAAAAAATAGGGAGGAGATAGTTATGAAAAGGTGGTCCCTATTATTCCTTTAAAATGAAAAAAGAAAAATAACAAAGTTTTACAAAAATGAAAAATGACAAAGTTTGAAATAAGAAAAATGGACGTACTATATATTTTTTATTTGTATTTGTATTGATTCTCCTGCTCCTACCACCATTCAAATTTAAAGGAATCCATGGTAGAATGCATTCATTGATCTGTCAAAATACTTGAACAGAAGCAAAAAATCCTCCATTTACCTCACCTTTATCTTGTTCTCCTTCACCGCTAGCATTAGCTAGTAGTACTGTACAATTTATTCGGATTAAAATTTCAATAATTTGATATGAATCAGTACCACATTTGGCACCCAAGATTGGTTTATGTTTTCTTCCAGAAGTGGATTAGACGAATCCGACACTAATCTCGTTGGATCCAAGAACTAGGTGATGGGTGCTCTAGCAACACATCTCTATCTACTTGCTTTCCCTATAGGAGGATAGGTGCATAGTGGTTTTAACTCAATCGTAGGATAGGTGAGTAAGACCATCAATTCAATATAAATTCCCTGCCATGGAGCCAATCTACAAAGGTTTTTTAAGACGCTAGGTAGTTGGTATAGTTATGTCTGAACAAAAAGAAGAAAGGTTTCCCTGCATGTAGGAAAGGGTAAATGCAAATGTTCGCAAGGGGATATGAGGTTATGCCATTCACGTAGGTAAGGTAGTAGCATTCACATAGGTCAGGTAGTTCCGGTTAGGGAGGTGTGTGATGTAGTCCCAGTGCATTGGGTGTACCCATTACCCTAACTCCTCCCTACACCCATTCCAAGTTGATAACAAACAATGAGAAAAGACATTGTTCAAACATACCCACCTCTTCTTCAGACCCAAAATAAAAGATTTCATATCCCTCAACAAAATGAACGAGGGGCATGTGCTTCTTGGATATATGTCCTTTTTCATCTTAGATAGGTTTACTTTACCGGCTAAGGCCATCAGACGAGACAAGCACTTGGTATGTATTTCATTCCATTTCCATACATTTGTTTTTTAATTTTTTCATATTTTTCAAGTTTATTTCTCTGCAATATCACAACCAACTTCTGTATTTTGGGGTATTAATTTTTGACAATGCATTTGTTTCAGACTTTTTACAAAAGGTGAAACAAGAAAATAACTGAGTATTTTTCTATCAAGAGCATGGACAAGTCCCAAAAAAGCAAGGTGCTCCAGGAAGTAAGTGTTTTGTATTTTTCCATATTCTTTCCCCTATTACTAAATTCATAATAATTTCAAAGCAATAGCGGCCTCAAACATGGTATGTGCAATATAAACATAATGATTTAGATTGATAATAGAGACTCACAATGTAAATCTAGGGCCTTGATCCTCATTTAGGTTCATTTTGAGTTTAAATTAGGTATGATGGCTAGTTAGTGGGTTTTGAGCTAGTGAACTCATTTGGAGAGGGATCAACATTGTGGGTTGTTGTTGCTCCAAACTTGTACCAAAATCATGTTTTAAGGGCTATTGATGCTGAAAGCATGCCCAAAATTGTGAGGAAGCTGCTGAAAAATAACTCCCTAATATCTAGACTTGTCTAGGGCTGCCTCAATTGATGTCTCACTGTTGTTTGAAGTAAAAACAGAGCTGAATCACACCCAGGTTTGGCCAAATTGCTCCCAAAACTGATGATGATTCTCTTATAATATAAGTTCAAAAACAGGTTGTGTATGGGTGTATGCTATGCTTAGAACTGAAAACAACACTAAACATTTTCCATAATCTAAAAGTAGAGCACTTTGCTGCTTATTTATGGATTTTATGATGCACAGGAGGCTGTTTCAGGGATGGAATACACTCAAAACTTCCCAACCTATGCCCATAATTACTGTACAACTATTGTTTGAGGTAATTTATTCCCATGACTTAGACAATGATGCTTGAGATTCATGTTTTAGGGTTTTTATAATGCCCAGAATTGTCTTTTGAGGTCTGGTACACCCTGTTTCATGATTAAAAGTGCCCAATTTTTTTGTGAATGCCACAAATTGATGATTGGGAGGTAAGGAAAACCCTTATTTGTGCTTAGAATAGAATTTCGATGCTATGCTACTTGAAGGGGAGACAAGGGCTGAAACATGGTCAGACTGTTGCTAACTAACCTTATAGTTATACATACCTAGAAAACTCAAAATTACCCCATTTCATCATAGGCTTCTACAACACCGCTATTGGGGTTTAGTCAAATCATTGAAAAATGAACAAGCAAAACCCACCTTAACATGTCACCCTCTCAAAAGTGTGATATTCATTACAAGAGTTCTTAAGGATCTATATGGGTATTCTTTGCTTACATAGTGACATTACTAGAGGATCTAGATGGGATTGCTTTACTTACATAGTGGAATTACTAGAGGTTCTTGGTGGATCTCTGTTAGCTTAAATGGATACATATTCCTTCCAATTGTGAGTGTGATAAATTTTAAAAGTCCAATGTGACAATAGGTTTCCTTATTTGTATTCATGTTTTACATCTGAAGAGATCTTTAGTGAAATATAAGTGACATTACCTTCACACTATATGATCTCATGCTTAAGTGTATGGATTGTTTTACAGGTGTGTCATACACCTTCCAACTTTATCAATCACAGTAGGCATTGATGAAACCCACATTGTGACATTTAGCTTTTAGCGTATGCCAAAACGTTGTGATAATTATCTCATTCATGGAGTAATGTTTATATTGCATCCTTAGAAATCCAAGCATTTCAGAGTGCATGGTTGATAGACTCTGGAGCTTCCTTCCATGTGAATTCCCATAAAGAGTGGGTTTTCAGTGTATGAGGAATATGATGGTTTGAAGGTATACCTTTGTGATAATTATCATATTAGCATAACTGGCCATGGTAGAGTATGTTAGCGCCGAGATCGTGCCCATAGGTTGGGCAGAAAAAGGGATCTCTCTCGGGAAATAGCAGAACTGCTTTACATTGCGCCTCTAGACCTGCGCAGTCAGAGAGGGATCTCTCACTTGTTTTCAGGTTTATTTCATGTAAGATATTCTATCAAGAGCAGTCAGGAGGCCAGACTCTTGAATGGAACGAAGTGCATTAATGTGAGATGCAGGTTGTACTATCATGGTAAGGGACCATTGGCAATGGAGTCGAAGGTCTGGATAAGGAACATTTGCAGGAGGTAAAGAATGGCATGGGTTTGCAAACAGAGGAAATATAGCTGTCGATCTTGCAATCAGGAGGTATTTAGCGGGTGATTAGTAGATGAGAGGCAACAACCCATCATGCAGAGCACCAACAAGATTAATTCTACGTAACTTTAGAAGAAAACTTAATGAATGTCTAGAACAATAGACAAATCATAGCATGTATGAATTCCAAACTGCTATACACTCATTTCAGACATGAAAGAAATTAACAAACGAGAATGAAAACATGATGAACATTTCACGTAAGGAAAATACATATTGAAAGAAGAAACGACACAAGAATCTCTGTAATATCCTGCTTGTTGTACCATGAATACTTTGTAATTGTAAAAATGGTTATTGTAATTGTTCTAGTGAGGAGATCAAGGCCAAGGCCCCACCAGAAACAAGACCTGGAACTCAATATGAGTTAGTTACATGAAGGATAAACTCATCCCAACCAAGATACCATAGATTGGTACTTAAATATGAGTAACCTTGGGTAGAGGGAGTTGCACTCTTCTTAAAAATCGACGTAGACAAGTTAAGGAGTCAAATAGTAAAATTTAAAGGAGAAAAATCAACCCAAGGAATTTATTGTTAAAAAGGCTAGAGCTTGTAGCCCCCGTAAATAATGGAAAAGTAGGTATCATCTTCGGCATACCCCATTTAATAATGGATATATACCATATACCTAGTCTAATATATATATATATTATAAAAGAATAGAGGGTGCTAGTTAACCCAGCTAAGAAGCTGAGGTGGAAGACAAAGCGACGGGTTGTTCCATCGAAAGGAGCATCGATCACCTGGGGAAATCAAAGAAAAATATAATGATTTCCTTTGAAAACCTAAGCCTTGGGTGTCAACCTAAGTAGAAATAAGTCTTGATCAAGATGATCCCTCGATAAGGAGATAACAGCCCGTATGACCCTCCTTCCGATGTCTTCAGTTTATCCTCGAAAAAGGGCGAAGCAGGTATTTCTTAATTAAAAGAAATAATGATATATGGTTGAAATTTCAGGGTTATTTCTATATTAAATTATAAGGATACCTTATACTAAAATACATGGGAATAATTCCTTATAAAATAACTTATAAGTACCATGATAAGGATATTTGTCCTTATTGAAAAATTATGGTTTTAGTACTCTTCGAGAAGGGTATCTTGATAAGTGTGCAACACAGAAAATTCCTTTAAATACTATGTTTTGTTAAATAAGATATTTTCCTAAGTAACACAGAAAAAAAAAAGAGGGAATAATAAAGGAAAAGACCATTTTTGGGTAAGACACATGCTTGTAGAAATTTTCTGGACAACCAAATTTTAGGAAGGCCTGCCTCGGCAAAAACAGTGGCAAATTTACTTCCTAGACTTGTGGGAAGTCAGCATATAGTAGGGGAAGAATGTCTCCCATTTGGTTATTTATGGGGTACAAAATTCATTATAAGGGGATGGAATCACTCTCCTTAGTCCCCATTTCACCTCATAGAGAGGGTTGTCGTTGTCTATGGAGGAGGATCTTAGTCGAGGAGATGGAAGTGAATTCCTTGGAGGAGGATATATCGGAATCATTGTGGTTTGGAAATGATGGGGTGAGATGTTTCATGCTTCAAAATGGTCCAGTTATATATGGATTTAGTTCGGGATCGAGCATGACCTCCAAATATCTGTGTTGGATATAGTGTGCAATTAGGATCTGAACACTTAATGATTTCCAGAATTTGCAACTCAGATATGAATATTGGTTACGATTTGCATTATTCAGGTTTGCGCAGTCTGTATATGTTTTATAGATCTCAAGATCAAATGTCTATGATTTTGATTTGGAATAGGTGTTAACTCCGTATATTTAGTTTCCTTCATTGCGTTGGATCCACTCCAAAATTGCTTGTTTTTCTATTTTCCACCATTTGGTTGCATTGGATAAATCGCCAAAGTGGGTGAAACTTTAGATGGAGTTTTGTAATTTTTGTGTCTACATTTTTTAATTTTTTTTCCATCAAACATATTTGTTGGTAAAGATAGCAATTGGTTTATGGTTAGTCATTCGAGAACTAAGAGCATAAGAGCACAATGACTCCCAATAACTTGAACCCTTAACCAATGGATGGACATTCCATACTCTCGGTCCCTTCTGCATATTTGTTTTGTGTATGTTGATCGCTAGTGATGACAGATATCCCAACCATGAGATGATCCACCCCGTTCCTTTTGATAAAACATACCTCCCATCAAATGCGACTCAATCATTATGCATATAAATATATAAATATTTGGTTTCCTGCGATTTTTTATTAATGTTTTATTCAGATACCGTCAACTAACAATCATTTCATCATGATAGTGTTATTATAACAAGATATCTAGAAAATCGCGAGTTACTCATAAGGTATTTTACATGTATTTTTCGGATACATGATGTTAATGATTTATCCAGATATTTTCAACTAATGATCATTTATCATGATAGTATTCCTATAACAAGATATCTAGGAAATTGCGAGTTACGCATAAGGTATGTGTAAGAGTACCAGTTATTAGTTCAGTAGTTCTCAACTCAATCAATACAATAAAATACAAATAAGGTGGGGATGTGAGTCACTATTACATATCAATACAGATTCTAAAATATGTATTGAAATTTTTATATGGCTAGGTATTCTCTGAGATAATAAAACCTGATTTCATAACACATTTGGGAAATAACATAGAAACACTTTTGGAGAGAGAGTCTATGAGCATGATAGAAAAGTGTTGCAACTACAATGTTGCAGATCGTAACCTCTTAATGGAATGATTCACTAATGAAAAGAATGTCACAGGATATGACCTTTTGTGGACTTAGCCCATGGATCAGGTGAACCACCTACATTGGCTTCTCTTTTATGTTTATGTTTAATGTTTTGTCTCCTTGTATTGTTTGTAGATCACACTTTTTTTCGGAAACCGTGTCCATTGATTGAAAACTTTAGAAATGGTAATCACTTGAAAGTTAATAGTGTCATAATGATTTCTTGTCCGCACACTAAGTACTGGTAATGGCATTATGATGATGAAATGATTGTGCATCTTTTTTGGATAATAAACTATTGGAATCACATTAAGATGTTGCCATCAGCACAATTAAAAATATTGTTGAAGTGAAGATATGCAGTAATAGGAGTGGAATTACACATCTTATGTTTCAGTAGTTAGAAATACATAACGAATATTCTTTCAAATGCATCATCTCTGCTTAAGGGGATAGTAGTTCTATAACTCAGGTATCTTTGATGACGAGTACATTCTCGCTAAACAATTACAATTTATTTATTGACTTTAATCACTTGGGAGACACCTATGTTGGTCAAGAAAACGCAAGTCATCATATGTTTTAATATGGTTAAATATATTTGGGTATGATATGGAATGATGATATTTATGTAGAATATGAATTCATGGCATGTAGGATGCTCAGATCACGAAGTTTATGTTATTACCAAGGAGAAGTATATGATGTTATAGCTTGAAGATAAATAGAAAAGCTATAATATAAAGGACTGTTAAAAACATGAGAATGCATAAAAGAGTTTATCAAGTTCTTTCTTGATGTCTGTTGTTATGTACGCTTGAGGTATTCATCGTATCTACTCTTATTGTATTTGACACTTATGCTACGGTAACCTGGATGGTGTATATTGTCGAATTATTCCAAACAAATGTTTTAAAAACTTCTAACCAAGATGGTTCGTTTGTTGACTAAATTAAAGTATGATTTAGTTGGGAATGGTAGTTGTATCGAAATATTAAGTGGCCTATCGAAAGTCTAAGAAATTTTTGTTATTAAATGGATTTGGGGTTGTTACATATGGTATCAGAGCGAGAGTTGAAACAATTGGGCCTATTTGGGCTCAAAATGCTCCTACATATTTCGTTTTAGAAACTAACGATTGAGTTTTGTTTTGTGGTAATAGAAATCAACAAGTTCACATTTTTCTGCAACATAGGTACCTTAAGATGTACCAAATGCAAATATTTATTGACCTTGTACTTGTGCAGGAGAAGGTGGAACATTTTCTCAAAATCACAATGAAGATGGCCCATTACTTTTTCCAGTTCAATGTCAGGCCCAATGATATAAGTACACAGGTATGTGGGTATTTCCTTGATTACTTCTGAATATGCTTATGAATGGCTAAGACGATTGCTTCGTCTCTATTTGAGTTGCGCCAATAATTTTTAATGAAGTATAGAAGTATTCTTAGACAAACTCATGGTCGATGAAGGTACTATAGCAATATTTGTCATGAATAGTAATGTGGGATTTTGAATTGTTTAAAAGTGACCTTTGAAACCTACATGCATAGTTGAACCCGCTACTAATGACTTTCAGTATATAAAGTATTCTTAGAACTGCAAGGTTGACAAATTGTAATAGGTTACATTGAAAACCGTTGAACAATTGTTGTTAAGGACTAGTGGGAAAGGGTTACGTCATTAAGAATAAAATATAGGACTGCTAAAGATCTAATGAGAATTGAATATTGATTATAAGTCTTCTAGACCTAATTTGGGGTTCATTATTTGTAATAAATAAATGTAAGTGGCTCATAAGAGTATACTCCAAATTCTTAGAGGTTTTTGGTTATATATATGTATATGTATATAACTTACCTAAATTCCTTGAAGATAGCAAGGTAACTATTGAAAGGAACTTGATAAGTTGATTATTTAGGAGTAAATGTATTACCCTTGAAACTCTCTAAAAGATTAGCTACAAAATATCACATATAGTAAAATGGTTTAAACACAAAGGTAAGAAATGCCAAAATAGTGGGCATGTATTATATTGTCAAGATTATACAAAATGCAAATTGTATCAAATGAGTGTTAGTGGTGTTAAAACTACCAATACTAACATTATATAAAATATGAAACACCCTTTACATTTGGAATTTCATGTAAACCAAGAACAAATAATTGCACTAGATCGTATGGATACGTCGATACTTATTAGTCAAATGGTTACGATTGCATATAGATGTTGGTAATGAAATAATTTGGTGGAAGTGCATGACTAATTATAGCCAAAACAATTAATTGATTGAGCATTTAGATCAAAGGTAGGAGGAAGTAATGGTTCTGAGGATTTGGGTCCATTAGTTTTGAACAAAATTCTTTCACCTATATGTATGCACATAACTAGCATACAACCTTGGGTCCTAAATGCATATGTCATAAGGAAGAATTATGTTTTTATATTGTTAATCTAGTCTGGATATCGTGAACTAATAAACCTGGAAATGGTTAGTTGTTGCACATAATAAGTGAAAGATGAGAGAAGTGAATTTGGTCTCTAAACCTGTGTATAACAATAAATTCTCAGAAAGTGAATGTTAACTTCTTTATCAGAAGTTGCTGGTTAACTTGTGAATGTTGAATACCATTAGCATACTAAATGGATTCTAAGTAAGGGTAGGACCTAAATTGTAGAGTCACGTTGGAAAGAGAACTTAAGTTAGTTACAATAATACCACTATTATAATGTATCCTTTAAATATAATTATTAGTGTGCAAGAAATTGGGTTATGCACATAAAGACTATTGAGCCATTTATACATCTTCATTGGTATTATTGATCCTCTTATACATTTTCTTACATTTTCTTACATTTTATTTCCGACAACATTCCTTACATTGTTTCTTCAAAAGGGAAAAGGAAAACTAGAGTGCTTATGAACTTGGACTACAATACGGCTAAGGTAAATAGCATGATGTGTTGTGCCTAATGTTACTGGTTGTATAGAATGAGTGCACCTATATAAAGGCTCTGATTTTTTATAAACTAGAAAATTCGTAAGATATAACATAAGTAGTTGAGATATGAAATTACAGTAAGCATATTTACTTTGAATTACTGATATTATTGGAATCTCCGTATCCCTAGCATTGCCACTCATGAATGTGGTGTAAAGTTGGAATATCCTTTCACTAGTAATTATCCAAATATAGACGAGTAATGATGTCTAAAGATATTGATATTGAAAATAATAAATTGATGAATGTTGTATAATGTTATATGCTAACATTGCAGGATATGCTAAGAACACTATCAGTTGGAATTGACTGTTAGTAAGAATATTCACTGCCCCAAATAATGAGGTTAAGAATGGGTGATGTTTTACTTATTATAAGTTGTCGAATTTTGAGGTTTTATACATCAAGGATTAACTGTGGATGATGTTGTTTATATACTGACATTGTAGGCTTCACCAATATTAAGGCCACTATTACAATCGACGTTCACTACAGTATATAAATCCACCTGCATATATAAGTTGTGCTCAATTGCACATAATTGAGTAAGGAGTAATTTTTCTAGATGATTTATAGGGTTATATAACTCATGAATGATGATTAAAATCACTGCAACTTATGAAACTCTGATGATTAATTAATGAAATTTTGGGTTATCGATAGATGCTTGACTAACCATGTAGCCAATTCATGAATCGAGACAATGACATTAAAGTCATGCGAAGCATCAAGGGGTGTGAATTACGAATAGTCAAAGTGAAATTTATACTAAATATGAACAAGGAAAAATTGAATGTTGCGAGAGCACAATGGTGTTAGGCAAGTGATTGCCACGTGAGCACATTGGTGTTAGGCATATATGCTGCAGGAGCATAATGGTGTTAGGCAAGCAATTTCTGCATGAGCACATTGGTGTTAGGCATATAGTGTGGAAAGAATAAGACCTAGGAAAACTAGACATCTGGAAGACAAGATGCTGTTTGATGTCACTGAGGAGAAAATTTTTAACTAGTGGTTAAAAGGGAGAGTAACCTCAGAAATTGTTGTAAGTCCACACGAGAATGGAAAAGGAATTCAAGGGAGTTTGGAAAACATAACGAACGTAAAAACATGTTAACAAATTTCCAAGTAATTAGGTTGTTACATGCTTAATGTGTAATGTGAAGAAAAGATTTCCTCAGGTCGAGAACGACATAACTATCCAAAGGTTGGAGATAAAACCAACACCCAAAGGGTAGTAATTATGTTTTATTGATGAATAAATTTCATTATGAAAATGATTGGGTATTATGACACCAATGAAAACTAGAAAATTGCAGATTGTTACAATGCAAAAGGATCTATGGCTTTTGTTTAAGTTGAATTATAATTTTGGACACGAATTAATGAATAAAATTGGGCTAGACTCGAACCTGGTGCATTAAACTGTAGGTCTTGAATGATAGCAACTTGATAAGGAACCCAAAAGATCGATAGAGATCAAGATGAAAAGAACGAAAACAAGAAAGGATGACAGAATGGAAGAAACAAATTAGCTGGACAACTGGAACACCGAGGACGGTGCTATTTACATGAGAGGGAGGATGTAATATCCCACTTCTTGTACCCTGAATACTTTGTAATTATAAAAATGGTTATTGTAATTGTTATGGTGAGGAGCTCAAAGACAAGGCCCCACCAGAAACAAGACCTGGAACTCAATATGAGTTAGTTACATAAAGGATAAAATCATCCCAACCAAGATACCATAGCTTGGTACTTAAATATGAGTAAGCATGGGTAGAGGGAGTTGCACTCTTCTTCAAAATCGACATAGATGAGTTAAGGAGTCAAATCATAAAATTTAAAGGAGAAAAAGAGACCCAAGTAATTTATTGTTAAAAAGGCTAGAGGTCGTAGACCCCGTAAAGAATGGAAATGTAGGTATCATCTTCGGAATACCCCATTTAATAATGGAAATATACCATATACCTAGTCTAATATATATATATATATTATAAAAGAACAGAGGGTGCTAGTTAAACCAACTAAGATGCTGAGGTTTAAGACAAAGCGATGGGTTGTTCCATCAGAAGGAGCATCGATCACTTGGGGAAATCAAAGAAAAATATAACAATTTCCTTTGACAACCTAAGCCTTGGGTGTCAACCTAAGTATAAATTAGTCGTGATCAAGATGATCCATCGCTTAGCAGAAAACAGCCTGTATGACCCTCCTTCCAATGTCTTCAGTTTAGCCTTGAAAAAGGGTGAAGCAGGTATTTATTACTTAAAAGAAATAATGATTTGTGGTTGAACTTTTATAAAATTATTTCTATATTAAATTATAAGGATACCTTATACTAAAATACATGGGAATAATTCCTTATAAAATAAATTGTAAGTACCAAGATAAGGATGATTGTCCTTATTGAAAAATATGGTTTTAGTACTCTTCCGGAAGGGTATCTTGATAAGTGTGCAACACACAAAATTCCTTTAAATATTGTGTTTTGTTAAATAAGATATTTTCCTAATTAATAGAGAAAAAAAAAGAGGGAATAATAATGGAAAAGACCATTTTTGGGCGAGACGCATGCCTTCAGAAATTTTCTGGACAGCCAAATTTTAGGAAGGCCTGCCTCAGCAAAAACAGTGGCAAATTTACTGCCTAGACTCATGGGAAGTCGGTGCACAGTAGGAGAAGACCATTTCCCATTTGGTTATTTATGGGGTATGAAATTGATTATAGGGGGATGGAATCACTCTCCGTAGTCCCCATTTTGCCTCATAGAGAGGGTTGTCATTGTCTATCGAGGAGGATCTTAGTCAAGGAGATGGAAGTGAATTCCTTGGAGGAGGAGATTGGAATCATGGTGGTTTGGCAATGATGGCACGAGATGTTTCATGCTTTAAAATGGTCCAGTTATCTACGTCTTCAGTTTAGGATCGGGTATGACCTCCAAATATCTGCATTCGATATAGCCTACAATTGGGATCTGAACACTTAATGGTTTCCAGAATCTGCAACTCAGATATGAATATTGGTTACGATTTGCATTATTCAGGTTTGCGGAGTATTTATATTCTTTATAGATCTCGAGATCCAGTGTCTATGATTTTGATTTGGAATAGGTGTTAACTCTCTATATTTAGTTTCCTTGACTGCGTTGGATCCACTCCAAAATTCCTTGTTTTTCTATTTTCCACCATTTGGTTGCATTGGATAAATCGCCAAAGTGGGTGAAACTTTAGATGGAGTTCTGTAATTTTTGTGTCTGCATTTTTTAATTTTTTTTTTGTTAAACATATTTGTTGGTAAAGATAGAAATCGGTTTATGGTTATTCGTTCGAGAACTAAGAGCATAAGAGCCCAATGACTCCCAATAACTCGAACCCTTAACCAATGGATGTCCGTTCCATACTCTCGGTCCCTTCTGCATATTTGTTTTCTGTTGTGTTGATCACTAGTGATGACAGGTATCCAAACCATGAGATGATCCACCCTGTTGCTTTTGATAAAACATACCTCCCATCAAATGCGACTCGATCATTATGCATATAAATATATAAATATTTGGTTGCCTATGATTTGTTATTAATGTTTTATTCAGATACTGTCAACTAACGATCATTTCATCATGATAGTGTTGTTATAACAAGATATCTAGTGAATCACCAGTTACTCATAAGGTATGTTATAGGTATTGTTCGGATACATGATGTTAATGATTTATCTAGATATTTTCAACTAATGATGATTTATCATGATAGTATTCCTATAACAAGATATCTAGGAAATTGCGAGTTACACATAAGGTATGTCTAAGAGTACCAGTTATTAGTTCAGTAGTTCTCAGCTCAATGAATACAATACAAAACAAATAAGGTGGGGATGTGAGTCACTGTTACATATCAATACAGATTCTAAAATATGTATTGTAATTGTTGAATGGCTACATATTCTCTGAGATAGTAAAATTTGATTTCATAACACATTTGGGAAATAACATAGAAACACTCTCAGAGAGAGAGAGTCTATGAGCATGATAGAAAAGTGCTGCTACTACAATGTTGCATATTGTAACCTCTTAATGGAATGAATCACTAATGAAAATAATATCAAGAGATGTGACATTTTTTGGACATAGCCCACGGATCAGGTGAACCACCTACATTGGCTTCTCTTTTATGTTTATGTCTAAATGTTTTGTCTCCTTGTATTGTTTATAGATCACACTTTGTTCGACAACCCTGTCCATTGATTGAAAACTTTAGAAATGATAATCACTTGAAAGTTAATAGTTTCATAATGATTTCTTGTCCACACATGTAATGTCCTCTTCTGCTTAGGCATTGAGTACCAACCCGCTAACCTATGTGATTCCTATAGGTTTGAGCAGGTACTGACAGTCAAGGAATTAGCTGAAGACTGATGCCATTAATAGAAGATATAGGGCACCAATATTATATCACCATTGGGTCGAAGAGGGCCACTAGATCCAAAGGCCACCTGTATGCATGACATCTCGGCATTATCTAATGATGCATGCACCCGATTAAGTCTCCATGCACATGCATGCAAGTCAAGTGCAAATTAGAAGATAAAGTGACCTAATTAGGTCAAAAGTTAGGGTTTTCATAGTTGAGAATTATAAATGAAAGATAAAGTGAATGGAGAAGTCACTTATGTGATAATTAATTTGTGGAGTCGAATTGGAAAGCTCAGCGAGCTAATTTGGGGTTGAGTGCATGCTCAACTAACTGGTGTATTTCGACAGTGAAATCTATCTACCCTAGTTCATCATCAGGTTGGATCATCCAGTTTCAACACTAGTTCATCATCAGGTTACATTCAGTAGTTATTCTGAGAGGTTGATTATTCATCCAGCTAGAGGGTTTCACCATGATTAGAGACAAAGCAATTCATTTTCCTACCTACAGGGTTCAGAACTTCTGCATGCTGCTTCCATCATCATCAGAGGGGTATTATAACCGTAATGCACATCATCCAGGGTTCCAGCAGTAGCTTATTTATTATTCTAGAGCTTATATAGTTTGAGAGGAGGGCGCATTCACCTATGGAGGACAATTTGGTGTATCTCCTTATTCCTCCGATAGAATCCTTGCATGTTGGGACTAGTCTCTTCACCATTAGCTGATCTATATACTGGTATGTACATGCATTGATTTCTCCTATTTTATAGCATCTTGGTATTTTTCTAGGGCACATATTTGCATGCAATTGCATGCATGCAAGGTTTGGGGTTTGCTTTCCTATTTAATTAAGGAGTAAGTCTATTAGCCATCTACAGTATACACATAAATAGGAAAATATCAGTTTGGGATATTACAGTGGTATCAGAGCTATTTTATTGGCCAGCTGTGGGCATGCAAAAATTATAAATGAATCCAAGAGACCCATACAACATTACTCACAGGAGACAAAGGTATAGAGACAGAGAAGAGGAGTTAGAGGACATAGATTTGGGGAACAAAGAGTATCAGTTTGAAAAAGGAAAAGAAGCAATAGCCAATGATGACAAAATATCTTTCAATAGTCTCATATCAGCCATAAAATAACTCAGCATTGGGAAAAAAGAAATGATGAGAACCTTTAGTCAAATGACTGAGATGAATGGGCCCACCGCACATAGTCCCTTATTTCCCAACAGTGATAGGGTATCCACCAGCAGTAGTAGGGACCAATTACATACCAACATGCAGATCTATCCCCATATATACAAGCCTTTCAGACCTACCACACCTCAATTCTTAGATAGTCCAGCTGCAGTGCCTCTAGCATAAGCAGAACGAGAAGAACCCATGAGTGCCTATCTGATAGGGCTTTAGGAGAGGACTTCCATTCAACCATGACCTTCACTAAATTCTGCAACTTTAAAAGTAAGAACAAACCCAAATCTTACAATAGGCCATTCACCTAGAACTATGAGTTATAGCACACCATAGGGAAACTGACTATCCCTACCTTTGAGGGCACTCGGGGTGGCCTAGTTAGGAATTGGGTGCAGAAGTTGGATACATACTTCAAGCTCAACCCCATTATTGAGACAGATGCCATTAAATTGGATACTTTGCATTTGGACGAAGAAGCACATGAGTGGTGGTACCACAGGTTAGTGACACTAGGTCACAACACCCTCACCTCATACACAGATTTTACACAGAGGCTCATTAAGCGGTTTGATCGGAAGGATCCAGAGGTACACTTTAGGGAGTTGGCATAGCTCAAGCAGATAGGGAGTGCAGATGCTTTTATTTCTAAGTTTCATAGGATAGCAGTCATGGTAATAGATATATCAGAGAGCAGGTTGATTATGTTGTTCACTAAGGCTCTCACTGAACCCTTACGGGGATGGGTCAAGTCATATAGGCCCACCACCCTAGCAGATACCATCAGATGCACTAGAGACTTGTAGGATTTAGTGCCCAAAAATATGTTTCCTCCCAGGACCAATGTTCCTATTAAAGATAAAGAAAGGATGGCCCAAGAAAGAATGGGTGGTCAATGATACCCGACAAGACCTTAAAAGAAAAAAGTTATGTTTCACTTGCCAGGAACCATGGATACCAGGTCATAAATGTTCAGGAAAAGGAAAGGCCTACTACATAGAGTCTTATTCCAACAGTGAGGAGGATGAGGATTACCAGGATTGGGAGTAGGGAGAGGTAATAGAGATAGTTGCTGAGGGATAGGCCTCAAGAGGTACCATTACTACCATGATAGAGGTTCCTAGATTCCACACTCTCGAATCAGAGGTACCGTACATGCCCACAGAGTGGGAGTGCTGATAGATGGTGGGGCATCCCACAACTTTATTAATGTTGCATGGGTTAAAAAGAAAGACATTCAGACTGAGATATTTGATGGGTTTTCGGTAGTAGCAGCAGGTCACACCATGGAGTGTAGTCAGAGGATTCCTAAATTAAAGGTAACGGTTGGGAATTATACAATGATAGATACATTATATGTGGTAGATGTACCTAACATGAATGTGGCACTAGGATTTTAGTGGCTGTATTCCATAGGGAAGTATTCCACAAATTACCAGACCATGGAGATGGAGTTTACAGGAGCAAATGGACAGAAGGTGGTATTGAGAGGGATGAATACCTATCCTCCCACAGCAGTGACATCGCACAGGATGGAGGAAATACTCTGGTAGGGAGATATTGAGTGGGTTGCAGAGTGTATGGTTACCTTCAGGAAACCACTAGATGAGGCCACAAAACATCCACCAAATATAAAGACCTTACTATAGAAGCACAAGGTAGTATTCAGAGACCCTCCAGTAGGTCGACCTCCAAATAGGGGATTTGAGCACATTATTGAGTTAGAGGAGGGGACCCAAGCAGTTATCACCACTCCTTACAGACATCCCAAGAGGTATAAATATGAGATCGAGAGTACAATCAAGGAACTACTCAAGCTGGGATGCATCAAACCTAGCTCCAGTCCCTTTGCATCTTCAGTAGTGCTAGTGAAGAAAAAGGATGGAACCTTACGCATGTGAATTGATTACAGGGAACTCAATAAGAAGACCATAAAGAACAGGTATCCCATCCCTAGTATTGATGAGTTAATGGATGAACTACAGGGGGAAAAGTACTTTTCCACAATTGATCTCTACTCAGGGTACCATCAGATTCGGGTCAGGGAACAGGATGTTCCAAAGACCACTTTCTGTTCCCACTATGGACAATATGAGTTTCTAGTGATGCCATTTGGGCTCACTAATGCACCAGCTACTTTCCAGTCATGCAGGAACCATATCTTCAGGACACAGTTGCGTAAATATATTCTGGTATTCTCTGATGACATATTGATATACAATCAGACTTGGGAAGAACATTTGAGACATCTTGATGAAGTACTTGGTATTCTACAGGAGTAGTCACCATATGCCAAAATGTCCAAGTGTGAGTTTGGCATGCAGGAGATGTTGTACTGAGGACATGTAATAGGGGCCAACGACGTCCAGATGCACTTAGATAAGATTCGGGCAATTTTGGATTGGCCTACACCTAAAAATGTAACAGAACTGAGCGGCTTTTTGGGCCTTTGCACCTACTACAGGAGGTATGTCAGCGAATTCTCACAGATGACCGCACCTTGGTAGATCTTACCAAGAAGGGAGCATTTATTTGGTTAGAGGAAGCACAACAAACATTCAAGAAAATGAAGGAGGTAATGAGTTCATGCCCAGTATTAGCTTTACCAGACTTTTCTCAATCCTTTGTGTTAGAATGTGATGCTTCAAGAGAGGGAATTGGGGCAGTTTTGATGTAGAACAACCACCCCATTGCATTTGAGATCAGGAAGCTCAAAGACTATGAGCATCGCTATTTGATATATGGCAAAGAGATGTTAGCTATCCTCCATGTGCTAACCAAGTTCATGCAGTACTTAGTAGGTGCCAGGTTCAAGGTTAAGACAAATCACAACAACTTGAAATACTTCCTAGAGTAGAAAGAGATAAACGAGAGACAACAGAAATGGGTAATTAAAATTCATGCTTATGACTTCGAGATTGAGTACGTAAAGGGGAAGAGCAATGTAGTGGCCGATGCACTTTCTAGACGACCAACTACTTTATCCCTTATGAGCATCTCATTAGATTGGAGGACTCATATTTTGGCTGAGTACTCCAAAGATAAGTTTTCTTGCGAGCTATTGGATGGACATATTCAGGGTGATAGGTACAACGTCATTGGTGATATCATATACTACAAAAACATAATCTTCTTGGTTCCAGAGTCTCCCCTCAAGAATAAAATCTTACAAGCATCGCACGATTCACCATTAACAGAGCATTAGGGGTTTCTCAATACCTACAGATAGATTAGAGAAGGGTTCTCATGGAAGGGCCTCAATAAATATGTGATACAACATGTGAGGGAGTGAAACTTGTGCCAACAAAAAAAAATAGAGCACATCCACCCTCCCAGTTTACTACATCCCTTACCTATTCCCGAGCAGAAATGGGAGAGGATTTCTATGGACTTCATTACTGGGCTGCCCAAGGTCCAAGGCAGAGACTGCTTGTACATAGTAGTGGTCAGATTGACTAAGTTTGCTCACTTCTTTGCCATATCATCAGATTATTCAGCAGCACAGGTAGCATAACTATTTTTTAGAGAGGTATTTAGACTCCATGGGTTACCCAAGACCATTTTCAGTGACAGGGACAACAAATTCATAGGAGCCTTTTGGCAAGATCTTTTCCAGTTAGTGGGGACCAAGTTATCCATGAGCACAAGTTATCATCCACAGAGTGACAGGAAGACATAGATTGTTATTAAATGGATTGAGGGATACTTTAGAAATTATGTATCAGGTCAGCAAAGGACATGGATCAAATCGTTACACTTGGGTGGACATTGTTACAACACCACCTACCATATGACCATTAGGATAACCCCTTTCTGAGCCCTGTATGGTATGATGCTTCCACTTTTGCAGACCGGATATTTGGTTATACCAGGGCCCCCAAGGCCAAGGACTAGATTCAAGAGGGTCAAGATATCCTCAGGATACCCAGGGAGAACAAACAGGTTACTCAAAATCAACAGAAGATATATGCAGATAGGCACAGAGTTGAGCGTAGTTTTGTGGTGGGAGACTTCATTTATTTACACCTCCAGCCTTACTGACAGTCATCTCTTAAAAAGAAAGGAGAAAAAAAACTCCAACCTCGTTTCTATGGTCCATACAAGATAATTCGGAAGGTCAGAGAGGTAGCTTATGAGCTAGAACTACCCCCACAGAGCAAGATTCACACACGGGGGCTTCACTTGTTGGCCAATATCCTATCATGTTAGTTCATATTGTGGGTTTTAAAATTATAAAAAATTGAACCAATATATTGCAGGTATTGGGGGGATGAGGGGTTTAAGGTCGAGGAGAGTAGGGTGGTTTATAAGGATTAAGGTGTAAAAAGGGGTGGGGAGGAGTTTTTAGGTATTGGGAGGGGGTTTCAACAAAAAGAGTTTGGGTCAATATCTCTCGAAATTAAGGGTATTCTTTAATATCCCACGATCGCACGTGCTATGTGAGAGGTTCACTAAGTGAAGTCCTCGTGGATTCACAACATATTTCATGGATCCAATATCAAGAAGGTGGTTGGTCAATAGATTATTACATCTTCCGAGCTACCTCCCCTTGATGACGAGGGGAAAATGGTTCTAATTCTAGAGCACATACTAGAAGTGCGAGAGTGGAAACTGAGGAACAAAATCATCAGAGATTACTTGGTTTAGTGGAATTAATTCCTATAGAGGAGGCTACTTGGGAGGCAGAATAGGTACTACAGCACCCAGCTTTACAGTTGCTTGAGGACAAGCGAATTCGAGAGGGGAGGTTTGTAATGTCCTCTTCTGCTTAGGCATTGAGGACCAACCTGCTAACCTATGCGATTCCTATAGGTTCGAGTAGGTACTCATAGTCAAGGAATCAGCCGAAGACTCATGCCATATATAGAAGATCTAGGGAATTAATATTTATCACCATTGGGTCGAAGAGGGCCACTAGAGCCAACGGCCACCTGCATGCATGACATCCAAGCATTATTTAATGATGCATGCACCCGATTAACTCTCCATGTGCATGCATGCAATTCAACTGAAAATTAGAATATAAAGTGACCTAATTAGGTCAAAACATAGGTTTTTCACAGTTGAGAGTTATAAAAGAAAGATAAAGTGAATGGAGAAGTCACTTATGTGATAATTGATTTGTGGAGTTGAATTGGAGAAATCAGCGAGCTAATTTGGGGTTGAGCACATGCTCAACTAACTGGTGTATTTCAACAAAGAAATCTATCTGCCCTAGTTCATCATCAGGTTGGATCATCCAGGTTCAGCACTAGTTCATCATCAGGTTCAATTCAGTAGTTATTCCGGGAGGTTGATTATTCATCCATCCAGAGGGTTTCACTATCACACCGTGTCACCGTGATTAGAGACAAAGTAATTCGTTTTCCTACCTACAAGGTTTAGAACTTCTGCATGCTGCTTCCATCATCATCATAGTGGTATTATAACCCTAGTGCACATCATCCAGGATTTCAGAAGCAGCTTATTTATTATTCTAGAGCTGATATAGTTTGAGAGGAGGGCACATTCACCTATGGAGGACGATTTGGTGTATCTTCTTATTCCTCCAGCAGAATCCTTGCATGCTGGGATCAGTCTCTTCACCATCAGCTGATCTATGTACTGGTACGTACATGCATTGATTTCTCCTATTTTATAGCATATCAGTATTTTTCTAGGGCACATATTTGCATGCAACTTCATGCATGCAAAGTTCGGGGTTTGATTTCCTATTTGATTAAAGAGTAAGTCTATTAGCCATCTAGAGTATACACATAAACATGAAAATATCAGTTTGGGATATTACAACACACTAAGTACTGGTAATGGCATTATGATAATGAAATGTTTCTGCATCTTTTTTGGATAATAAACTATTGGAATCACATTAAGATGGTGTCATCAACATGATTAAAAATATTGTTCAAGTGAACATATGCGGTAGTAGTAGTGGAAGTACACCTGTTATGTTTCAATAGTTAGAAATACATAACGAATATTATTTCAAATGCATCATCTCTACTTAAGGGGATAGTAGTTCTATAACTCAGGTATCTTTGATGACGAGTACATTCTCGCTAAACAATTACGATTTATTTCGTGACTTTCATCACTTGGGAGACACCTATGTTAGTCAAGAAAATGCAAGTCATCATATGTTGTATTATGGTTAAAGAGATTTGGATATCTTATGCAATGATGATATTTATGTAGAACATGAATTCATGGCATGTAGGTTGCTCAGATCACGAAGTTTATGTTATTAGCAAGGAAACATATATGATGTTATAGCTTGAAGATAAATACAAAAACTGTAATATAAAGGACTGTTAAAAATATGAGAATGCATAAAAGAGTTTACCAAGTTCTTTTTTGATGTCTGTTGTTATGTACTCTTGAGGTATTCATCGTATGTACTCTTGCTGTATTTGACACTTATGCTACGGTAACTTGGATGGTCTATATTGTCAAATGATTCCAAATGAATATTTAAAAAAATTCTAACCAAGATGGTTCATTTGTTGACTAAATTAAAGTATGATTTAGTTGGAAATGGTAGTTGTATCGGAATATTAAGTGGCCTATCAAAAGTATAAGAAATTTTTGATATTAAACGGATTTGGGGTTGTTACAATCTCTGTCTTGAAAGATAATCCTTCCTCTGCAATTTTATTCATAACACAGAGAAAATATACTATTTACAATGGAGAGCCTCATCCCTTGAAGGTTTCCCAACAAACCAGATAACTCCTATCTCTCCCTATTGGGAGTGGATTTATACTATTTTAGTGCTGAGATTACTCTCCGAAACAAACCTAAAAACTGTTTTCGGTCACAATCATGCTGTAATAGTCTAGAGAGTGGAACTATTGCCATGATTTAAAAATATGAGCAAACACTATGGAGAAAGTGGGTGCACTCGGCCTGGGTGATAGCCTGGCGTGCTCGGCTATTGTTGTGGATTCTGAGTATGACGCCTTTCCATTTGCTTTTAGGTGAGTCACCCTTTAATGGGTTTTGGACTATTTAGCTGGCCTGATGAGTCAGCATGATGCCCTTTTTCTATCTCAAGTGTGTGTTTCTGCCCTGTTCAAATGTGGATTTCTACATGGGCACACACTGGGAGGGAAGTTTGCACCTTTCCCCTGCTCAACCTCATCCACCACATTCTTCCTCTCTGGGTAACACTGTTGGGCATGGGGTCTGGAAGAAGGGCCGCATTGCTTCTAGTCGAGGAAAGCCTTTTCGGTGGCTTGTCATTCTTGTACTCCTCACCCCCAGTGAGGTGAGCTCTCCCACGGGAAATAAGGTGTCATGTGCCTCCACCAACCTCATCACCCTTGGAAAGTGGAATTCACAAACTGGGATGAGCAGGTATTAGAACCTTGATGCTCCCATTGGAACAAATGCTCCATGGAGAGTAGTCCAATATTGTCTCCTTCTGTGGAGGATTTGGGGGCAGTGATGGTATCCAGGAAATGCATCATTGGAGGTGCGGGTATCTGAAGGAGGGTGTATCTCTCAAAATTATTCATGTCTGGGTGTCATCCTTGGCAGGGAACACCAAGGTGACGGGTGAGTGTGTAAATTTGTGCACCAATCATCAACACACTCAGATGGACAAGATTTTTGAACCAGATCACCATCTTTGAACCCTTTGAACTTCTATGGAATCACGATGAAACAAAAACTTCGGCTCTGGAAATATGTTAGGCTATCCCAACATTTCAAAGGAAATATATATAAGGCTTCGAGACTGACCTTTGCAATGACTAGTCAACATTCCCGCACATTTTGTCATTGAGTGTTTTTGGTATCACCATGCGTGAGGGCGCGAGCAGAGTGATCCTTTACCTACTAGGGATGTAGTCACGTCACTTCATCGGCTGCGACACCTTACCATTTACTGCGGGAAGTATTTTCGGATTCCACCATTTATAGTTGATCCATGCTACAAAGCACATGAAGTGGACGCCCCCAGGATTCCTCACTCTTGTGATGTAGGAAATAGAATGGTCTCCCCCTTCATGTTGGCCTTGTCCCGTGTGAGTAGTGGATTCTTTGGTTACTTTCCTTACTTTCGTAGGCCAACTCACACAGAAGCCGCCTGTCTTTATGCAATACGACTTTGCCACAGGGTTGATTTCACCTATATGCATGCTATAAATGGCATTGGGGAATTATCCAATATACAGGGAGGCAGATTACGTGTATGAACATCCCTTCCACAGTCATCTCCACACTGGATGCAACACCTATAGCCTTGAGGCCTCCTCGTCCCTCCGATTTGGGGGAACCTTTCACATCCACCGTCCATGTTTCTTTACTTCTGCTGCCAATTTCTCCTTTCTTGATACAATGGGAAGCTTTAGATTGTGGTGTGTTCTTACCCGTCGATCGGGATTGACCTCTCCATGGAACCGTCGATTCGAGTGGGTCCTACCACCTCTTTGTGAATCAAGACTATGACATTGTCCATGCTAGTTCAAATCACGAAAAGTACCTCGACCGTAGATATATTCCCTTCTTTGTCGTGACCATTGATATTTGCAGCCGGTACCATTTTTCACAATTTGAAATCACGACTTTTATCCGCACAAGTCTGGTTTGTGAAATCAGCTGGGACCATATATCTGCATTTGATCTCATCTCCGCCGTTAGATGCTTCCATCCTTTAACCTGTTTCACAATTTGGGAAAGTTCCTTCTATCGAGCACATTGGCGTGGCGAAACTGTTTTGGGTCGTCGATCGGGCTTCAACTTGATCTTGGATTTTCATTGTTTTCTCTTTTTAATAGATTCTGTGAAAGCCAAACTTTGACCATCCTCCCACGTATTGGGCCACAACCATAATCTATCGTCGCTCTTCTTCCTTGTGATCCCGGATCATCGATCTATGATTCTTATCTCTATCGTCGATGTTGCTGCAAGTCTTCACCTCCGGAAGAGTCTACCATTGTATATTGACCTCTCTTCATTATCTGACAGTTTTAAAACATGGAAAATGTGCCTCTGATAACCTGAAGGGTGTTCACATAATGTTCAAATGAATAGAATCCTCCTCGAACTCTGTCAGGCCCATAAATCGACTGTTGAAAATGGAGTGCTAATAGATGGCTCCACAAGGGATTCTATCCTCCTAGTGAGGTAGAAAAAAACCCCCCATAGACCAAGTGCCAAATCCATTGGTTCATCCCCAATATTTTATTCCAAGCCTCCATTATGCTCCGAGCTACTGCTTTAGCGAAGTTATGTCACCCTTGTAAACCATGCTCTTGACTACAAACCTGTTCCTACAACTGAAAATGAAAACAAACCAAACTAGCAATGAAGGAAACACAAGATGATTTCCAAGCTTATTTGTTCCTACCTACTCTACCTAATTTAGTGCATAAGTCCGATTAAGTGAAACCGGACTTCCAATGAAGCCAATAAAGCAACTTGCCTAATAGTTTTGTTCTATTTTCGTGCTTGATGAATAGAAATGAAATAGATAATGGGAAAAGGCAATGACAAACAAAATGATCTTTAAAGCAGAGATGTGAGCAGTCATTACCCTTACCCAGCCTTTCCATGTACTCTGCTATCGGGTCATAGAAAAAATAGCAACCTCTAGCATATTCTATCATTTGTTCACGAGAAGGATTTCTGGAACTCCCTTTCTCTAATGATTTGTCAGGATGATACTTGGAATATTGTAGAAGAGGGCCCACATGATCTTTCTTCAATGAAACATCCATCTTTTCACTCAAAATTTCTGCAACGAGAGCTTCACTTTCTTCATGTGCCTCAAGAGGGAGGTCCTCCTTTTCTTCAATGGAACTGAGTAGGCATATTCCTCCTTTATGGGGTGATATTCCTGAAGGCAAAACATTAAAAAACATATTTATTTGAGGGTTGTTGCATCCTTATTCATGACTCAACACCTCATCACAAACTCCCAATGTATCAGTAAATGGAGAGGGATTGCATTACTATTTCTTTTTATCATCTTCTATTTCGTACAGGTTTTTGGACTGCACTATCTCCCCTTCTTTCTATTTTTTCTTAAAGGCTTTAATCATGTATCATATTAATTCAAAAAAGGAATAACACAAGGGAAGGCTATAACCTCCAGCACATTTATCATCCTTCCCTATTTCAACCTTCTAAATTTGCATTGTAGCGTGATTTTCTCCATTAGCAGGCCTTGGTTCTATAACCGACTCTTTAGGTACAATCCATAGGTACTCCTCCTCATACTCACCATACACAAGAACATCGAAATCCCTTTTAAAATTTTCCTTTATGGATCCGATGGTGAGCAAAGTACAATCTTCAGAAAATAGGCCTACAAAACCATAGGCTCCTATATCAGGTTGATCACCTTTCTATCTACCAAGGGAAATCTTTAGCTGAACAGGGACTTTCCCATTATGCTTGTAGGGCCCAACCAATTTTAATGTATCTTTTATTTCACCACTGCTTTCGTAACCTGACAAGTTTGTGGACATCTTAAGGTTTTGCTCAACCTCCAAACAATCGATAAACATATGCTGCAAAGTGGTTGATTTTGTTTCCAAAAGAAGCAAGGATAGCTCAGGAGGAAAGGTGGATGCATAATAGATCTTAGCAGTGTTCTCAAGAGGTTGGACTTCCTTAGGCATGTTATAATAAAAGATTGCAAATCTTCTGTTAAAACTAGATATGGCCTCACCCTCATGTCTCTTCAGAGAATAAAATTATGAAAGTATTTGATCCAGTGGCCTTCTCCTACCCCAAAACTTTAAAAAGGTGAAAGAAAACTCTTCCCAAGTATTGATGGACTTAGGCTACAAGTGTTTGAACCATTCTTTAGCATCTCCTTGCAAAGAATGGTAAAATTCCCTCATGCAAACATCATCATGTTCTATTTTAAAAAGGTCAGAGAAATGTTCAAAGGCTTGTAAATGTTTCTCAGCAGTGAAGTCTTTGGATTCTCCATCAAATTTGGGGAGGTACTTGTAATGTTTCGCAGGAAAATCATGGAGGATAGGAGGCAATTGTAGTGGTTTGTACCGGCTTGGAAAACTAGGAGAGACTAGGTTAGGCGCAATAGATACGCTATCGACTGAGGTTTCATGAGGTTCACAAGGGTGACCTTTAATGTCATGAGCTTTAGGAGAAAAATCTAGGTAAAAACCAAATGTACAACACGACGCAATGCTTTCGGTTCATAAAGAAGGATAAAAATGAATATATTCATAGCTCTGTTCCAAATGAATTGAACCATAGAAGGCTATTTTGATAAATCTAGGAAACGATAAAAACAAACTTTGATTAGTTAACATCAAGATAAATTCACAAGATAAATGAAAAACAAGATAAATTCACAAGATAAAATTTAAATTCACAAGATAAATGAAAAACAAATTTTGATTAATTAACATCAAAATATTAATTTTATAAAATAAATTAAAAGCAACTTAATAAAATAATTTCACGAGATACATGAAAAGCAAATTTTGATAATTAAAAAATATATAATAATTTCACAAAAAATAAAAACAATATAGTGATTTCAAAATTTAATGAAAAGGAAATTTATATAATAATTTTAAAAGATACGTGAAAAAAGTGATTTTAAGAAAGGGAGAGGAATTTTAATTTAATGTAAAATTGGTATTTTAATATTTTTAAAAAAATAATAATATTTTTATTAAAAAGTTTTTTATTTTTTATTATTTTTTATGTTTTTATGAAAAATATGTTTTTTATTATTATTTTTAGAAAGTCGGCAATTAATAGTGTGATATGATGTATTCGTTAAGTTTTTTGATTCGGTATTTCTAATAGTTTTATAAATTTTATGTGACTAGTTTTTCTTTAAATTTGGTAAAATATTAATTATAATTTTTCAAAAAAACTTAATTTGAATTAAACTATTCTTAAACAATTTAGGTGAAATATGTACAAACAAGTTCCTTTAATTTAGTACTAATATATAATAAATAACACAATACATAAAGGTTAATGAAGGCTTAGTTCTGTAAACCTTTAAATGTTTATAATTCTATTATATATCTTTTCCATGGTTTGCTTTTTACAATTAAGATTAAGAAAGGTTTGAAATAATTGAAAGTGGTGTATTCATAAAAATATTTATACTTAAATTTATATAATCTTTTTTTGAGAAATGTAGGTAAGAAAGAAAAACTAAACTTTATACATATATACAATCGTGAGATAGAGAGGAAAGAGAAAAACTTCAAATATAATTAAAAGAATACTTGATAATACTTTCTAAGAGATTCAAAAACAAATAGAACATAAGATAATAAAAATAACCTTGGAGGACAAGGTGGAGACAAAGGAGATCAAACTCTAAGCAACGGAAACCAAAAAGCCACATGAGCATGAAGATACACATGCTTTAGAAAAATATTAAGTTAAAAGTTAGGATTAAAGAGCTAAAGGAAAAAATAAATCTCAATTTGACCCTAAACATTGTAGAAGGAAAACTAGATATCTAACCCATTAAAGAGGAAATGAATAAGTTGATACATTTAGATCATTTGCATAACAAAAGAGCCTTTAACCTTGTAATTTTTATTTTAAAGGAAGAGGAACAAGAGTATACATTAGCCATTGTCAAGACATAACTCCATAGTAGGATACAAATTGACACCATCGTTTTCACAGAATCCTTGAGGTTGGGGAAATCAATTGAGAATAAATAACTTGTCTAATAAGGGTGAAAGTTAAGTCTACCAAACATAAATATGACATCTTTAGCAAGATATCTAGTTTAAAAGGATTGGGGATACTTATAAACAAGGACCTCATTCCAAGATCAAGTCAAATTAAGAAAAGAGGTTCGAAAGGTAAAAGAAGCTAGAAAGGAGAGAAAATGGGCCCTAATTAGAAATAGAAAAGTTGTTATTCGAGATACAAACTGTCACACCTCAAAAAATCATAAATAAATAAATAAAATTTTCTCACACATTTAACTAGAACTCTTCATACAATTCTAGCAAGCATTATTACTTCTGATCTTAATTAAAGATGTTATGTAAAGATACTTACATGATTATGATGTCTATATCTGGTTTCACCAACTACGGTAATGGTAGAGTTATAGCTGTTGCATACAACCACACCCGAAGGTGATGTTTTAAAATACTTGCTTTGGTTTCTTGTCTTATGTTTTAGTAGGGCCTTACTTATAACCAAGGCTTGCGAGACTAGACCATAGTATTGATTCCACCTTGCAATGTAATATGGGTTATGGGGACTACATGACTTACCATAATCCTAAAGTGCAATGTGATAGAGTAGCATTATAAAGGACCTTGGTCGTAAAGCGCGAAGGGTGTATGAGAAGGTTTGAACAATGAACATTCAATATGGTTTTATTCCATGGTTTGTAAAGTTAATATAATGGTTGTTTCGTTTATATGGAAATGGTTTATATGTTATGGAATATGGGTTCTTACCATAGTTTTAATGGCTCGAGCAATAAGTAAAATAGATGATTACATCTGGTTTTGGTTTCATGAGTCGTACCCAGGTTTTCTTGGTTCTTGAAATCACTGTCCTAGTTGCGAGTCGATAGCAAAACCAAGATTCCTGCCGTGGCATTGACACCTCATCTAAGCTGACCACTTGTTCAACACGATGCAAAGAACTTTGTAGGGTTTAATTTGTTGTAAAATCTATTTGAACCCTTCATTCTTGGTTTGTTTTGTCTGTAACTTTTGAGACACGAAGCACTGCTCTGTTAAAGGCCACTTGACAGGGTTTTCTGGTGTAAAATATTGCTACAGATTTGATGGCATTGAGATTGGTTTCTTTCCAATGTGTTGTTGTGTTTTTCATGGCTTCCATGGTCAGATGTAACATGCTGCTTCGCTTTCAAAATCCTCGTCCACCAAATCTAGCTTGGATGCTGCCCTTCACTAGGTAACAATTCGATTGATAAGCTACAATATTTTATTTGAAGGTTTCTTTTAAACGTTTTACTGTAACTAATGTTTCTTGGTGGTTTTTGTGTAGGAAGAGGAGGGATTAGGGTAACCGCGAAGGAGACAACCCCTGGCTCTCTTTGCAACTTGCATAAGGTAAGAAAACTTAATGTTTTCAACTTGTTTACTATTTTTAATAAATTTATGGAGTGCAACAATGTCTTTATTTGCAGGTTAGGTGCACTGGCGAGAAAGGAGACAGGGTCACCTCCTCCGAGGAATGCGTATTAGAACACCTAGGTAAACAATCCCAAATCCCTTTCTCTAGTTTTCTTTTTGTACTTCTAGGAATTTTATCTGCGATCGCTAAATGTTTTGTGGTTTTTAATGGAGGCACTAAAATCCTAAGCGAAAAGAGAGGAGAGAAAGAAAACCACTCCAGGTGTGTGCAAGATACATTTTAAGTGTTGGTTTAAACCCCTAGGGTTTAATATTTGTTTTATAGAGGGATTTATAGCCTCTCAGCTTCCCATTTTTTTATTTGCATTATGGCTTTTTTTAGTACTTTTGTTAGTGATGTGGGTGCCATCGTGCACTACAAAAAAAATACCCTTTTGGGGGTAGTTTTGGATTGCGGCGGTTTTGCTAACCCTCCCCCAATATATATATATATATATATATATATATATATATATTTTTGGTGGTGGTTCTTAAAAAAGACCCTCAAAAGTCATGAGAATTGGAGTTTTAGGGGCGATTTTTACAATGCCACCCCCCCGCAAAAGTCCAATTCTCACGAATTTTGGGGGTGGTTTTTAAAAGATCCCCCTAAAATGTCCGATTCTTGGGACTTCTTTTGGGGGGAGGGGGCGGTTTAGAAACACCCCCCCAAAAGGTGTTTTTAAAGGCAGTTGTTATAAACCCCCCCTATAATTCATGAGAATTAGAATTTTTGGGGGCGGTTTTGCTAACCCCCCTTAAACGTTTTTTAGGTATTTAGGGGTGGTTCTTAAAACCCCCAAAAGTCCTGATAAATGGATTTTTCGGGGTGGATTTTAAACCCTTCTCCCCAAAAGTCCAATTATCAGGATGTTTGGGGGTGATTTTAACCCCCCCCCCCCCAAAAGTCCAATTCTCAAGACTTTTTTTTTTTTTGGGGGGGGGGGGGGGGGATTAGAAAGACCCCCCTAAAGGTGTTTTTGAAAGTGTTTTTTTGAAACCCTCTCCTAAAATTCATGAGAAAGACGTTTTGGGGCAGTTGTTTCAAAACTGCCCCCAAAAGTTCAACTCTCATGACTTTTGGACGGGTTTTTTTAAAGACCCCCTAAATACATTTTCAAGGATATTTTACCTTGCGGAGGTTTTGTTAACCCCCCACCCCAATTTTTTTTAGGCCATTGGGGACAATTCTTTAAAAAAACCTTCAAGAGTCCTCAGAATTAAACTTTTGGGGGTGGTTTTTAAAACCCCCCCAAAAGTCCAATTCTCAAAGCATTTTGGGGCAGTGTTTAAAACCTCTTCTCAAAATTCCTATTGGAATTTGGGGGTGTGTTGGAAAGACCCGCAAAATTCATNTTATCTGTTATCCTGAACCGTAAGACTTATAGCATGCTCAGTGGCATTTCCATGGCGACCATGTCCCCACCATGGCATAAAACGTAGTCTGCAAGACATCTTCAAATGAACTGGAGGAACAGAGTGGTAAGGATTTTGCACTTCCATTGAGAGGGAAGGTGCAGGGATTTTTCCCTTCACCATCACCATAGGCTTTGCAAAGAGTTTGACCTTCACAAAAATGTGCGAGAAAGAGAAAATGAGGGACAAGGCATTGAGCGGGCTGCCCATAAGAGGGATAGACAAAATTTGAGGTGCAGGTAAGCTCCCCATTACTCTGCATGGTGGAGCATGGTATTGGGTGATGAAGGGGAAGTCACCTCTCATCATTAGCTTGGAGAATTCATGCATATCGAGGGAGAAGACGTCATGTTTCATTAAGGACTTAAGGATGATAAGACAGGTATATCACTATATGAACATATGTCATCATAGGGAACATTAAACCACATGTTTTTACCACAAGCAATGATATCTTATCACTAATATAAATAATGAACAATCAATTTCTAACTAACTAATTCTATTCATTGTTGTTTATGAGTGTAGGAATGACAACTGAATAATTACATGTTCATGTCCGCAAGGGATAAACTAAATATGCATAGGATATACGAACAAGTGTTAAAATGACTTCCTGTACAACACTATCTTTGTAAAATTGTCAGGGCCATTGACATTGGGAAAATGAAATACAAAATGAATATGAGGGATCACACAAGTGCACCATCAAAAATAGAATCATAGAAACCTGAGAGGAATAAAGAATCCCTAATATTAGATATACAATATTGAATCCTAAATTAGTTCTATAAGTGCATCAATGTATCCCCCATTAAACAAGCAAGGGGTGTTGTTCTTCAAGTAATAGTTCCCATCTTCTGTTGTAAATACATATGCCTTTCATTTCATTCTTCCTTGTTATCATCATTTAACTTGGTTAATCTTTTCATAATTCCTATAACCAATCCTTTCAACTCTAGAGAACTAGGTCTCTAACTATTAGAATTTGAGTCGTCACTAAGGTCATTTGCAATGTGTGGAGGAAACTAGGACATAGAGGTCCATATTGGTTTTATGCATAACGAAAACATTAGAGAAAATACTCCTTAATGGGTGTGATACAATAAAGAAACCACTGAACCACTTTACCAATGAGAACCATTTATTTGGGATCATCCATGCTATTTAATATTGAGGAAATTTATTTTTTCTCAAGCGGTGGAACATCCATGGAAAATCTAACCCATAGCTATAATGTTTTTATGACACATGTTCTTTCACAAGTGGTGAACACTTCTTCAGCATAAAGGTGTTTTAGCAACCACAATTTCATTCATACTGTAAAAAAAACAAGGTGAAGGTAAACTGGTTAAAGATCTTGTTTATGTACAGTATAACTTGCAACTGTTGTCCCATTATTGTGACAATTCAAATATATACAACTCATGTGTGAATTGGGGCAGCAATTGATAGCATGGAAATTTGGAGATGGAGCATTGGTTTTGGAACAACTGATGAATGCTCCTTTTGATGATGATGATTTTGGTGTGATGCTACCCCATCTATTTTCCTTGACCAACACTACAAAATTAGGGGTTTCATGATCAATTACATCTACATAATCAACTCCAACTTCACCTCCAGCTCCATTATCTCATGGAATTTTATGGGGAAATATTCATGGTGGTGCAAAGGGGGATGAAAATTAAATAGAAATTAGAATAATTGTTTCATTTTTGTCCCTAATTTATATGGCATGGATTTTAGCTCAATTTAATGTTTTGGGCCTTTCTATTTTCCTAATAAAATTACCATTTTAGTGTTAGATTTTTATCATTTAATCAATATAATCTAGGGTCTTATCTGAGAGAATAACATGCATAGCAATAATCACAAGAGACAAGAGACACAAATATTTTCCTCGGGGAAAACCATAAAGGAGAAAACACGGCAACTTCTGAGAGATAGAATGAACACCAATAGCAAAAGTAAAACCTGGAAAAATAAAGATGATCTCCGACAGTAGTTGTCTCTTTATCTGATCCCAACTCCTCTCTCACTCATGCACCCCAGACAAGTGAGTGTATATGTGATAAATAGATAGGCTCACTCTCTATTTATATTCTTTCATTCACTTAGTATTTGACTTGAGTAATCCTAACTCAATTATGTAGGATCGATTAACCACAACTAGGGTACTAATGACCCGACATACATTAACTCACCAAGGCCGACTTCTATAGGAGAGTCTAACAACCCTAGTGGCCCACAACTGCAAGGACTTTAACCCTTGAAAAATAAGGAGGGTTACCCTTTATGACTTTACATGACTTGTTTACATTATTGATTCACCCAATAGGAACATCGGGGCATGACATGACTCAATTACATTAAATATACTTCTCGATAGGAATGTTGGGGTACAATAAATAAAATATACAAGTGAATACATTCCAAAGCTACAAATACATTAACACTCCCTCTTAACTAGGAAGGTATTCTCTTGACACAATTCATTTGTACAAGTCTTCTTCTCTGGATAAAATCTGGATTATCATCAACACTGGATCATCATCGAAACTGGATCATCATCAAAGTTGGATCATCAATGGATTATCATCAAAGCTGAGTCATCATTGGATCATCATCAAAGCTGGATCATCACTAGATCATCATCAAAGATGGATCATCAGTGGATCAACATCATCACTGATTCCACTATCTCGATCAACTAGTGCTATCTCTCAATTATAACGGTCATAGGAAGTTCTATAGAGCCATCCCATTTTCATGTTGGTTGTAGGCCTAGCCTCCAAGTAGGTCTTCTGCAGCACTTATATCTGACCCTAGTTAGAAAGGCCCACCCAGCACTTACATCTGACCATGAGAGGAACACATCCAACACCATGGTAGAAAGGCACGCCCAGCACTCACATCTGATCCAGTCAGAAAGGCCCAGCACTCACATCTGACCATGGGAGGTCCAACCTGCCACCATGTCATAAAGGCTCGTCCGATAATTACATATGACCTATTCAGAAAGGCCGAGCACTCACATCTGACCATGGGAGATCCAACCTACCACCATGTCAGAAAGGCTCATCTAGCACTTACATCTGACCCAGTAAGAAAGGCCCATCTAACCCAGTAAGAAAGCCCCATCACTCACATCTGACCATGGGAGGTTCAACCTATCACAATGTCAGAAAGGCTAAGCACTTATATCCAACTATGGGAGGCCTAGCCTGCCACCATGTTGAAAAGGATTAGCACATATATCTGACCATGGGAGGCCTGTCCTACCACCATGTCGGAAAGGCTCAACACTTATATTTGACCCAGTCAGAAAGGATCTGCACTTACATCTAACCTAGTCATAATGGCCTTGCACTTACATCTAACCATTGAAGGACCCACATACCACCATGTTAGAAAGGATCCTGCACTTATATCTAACCATAGAAGGAACTAATCTTATCATGTCAGAAAGGCTCTCGGAATCATCACCTGCCCTTGAAGGGAACCTCGATCTGGAGAACACCAAGCTTCTCCTTGAATTACTCAAACTTCACTCTAGCCATTTTTATCATAGAATCACATAAGGGCTGATTATGTCCAAGGATAACCTGTGAGCTTTGCCAAGACTGATTACATTGGAGTACAACCTAAAAGACCGTTTACATCTAAGCACCCTACGAGCTTCACCAGGATTTTATAATCAGACAAACTGTCTCATTGGCTATGCTAGAACTCCCTTTTTCAATAGATCTCGATCTAGATCACATACTGGAGCTTCACTGCTCCTTTTTTGGCTGTACTCAATTCCATGTAGGACTCCTTCCTACTAAACCAAGAGATCACACTTGATCTCATACTGAAGAAGCACCCTGAAGTGATATTCCTATCGATGGCACTTCCTACCCAATTTGAATCAACATAAACTTCTAGGTTAATCTTCTGATCCACCTCATACTTGAGCCCATAATCAACTATACCCTTCAGGTACCTCAGAATATGCTTTGCAGCAATCAAGTGAACATGTCTCGATGTGTTCACAACAAAGAAAATATATGGTATCGTATCCATGAGGTACATCAAGGAACAAATTATCCGATGATACATCATAGTATCAACTAACTGTAATGAAGCATTAACACTCAATATATTTAGGCTTGATTCCATATGTTTGGTCATGGACTTGCAGTCCATCATCCTGAACCTCTTCAGGATCTCTACTGCATACTTCCCTTGTCCCAGGGAGATTCCATCCGCATTCTGCCACACCTCCATGCATAGAAAGTAGTGCATCATATCCAAGTCCTTCATCTTGAACTCAGCAGCAAGTCTCTGTGAAAATTTAACATAGGTGATAGATCAATTGCGCTCACAAAATTACTAATCAAACATGCAAATTTACACACAAAGGAGACTGAATATGGAGCATAAAACTAATTTGTATTGAATAAGTGTACAATAGCCAACCTTGTGAAGTCATAGGCTTCTGAAATAAATAATTACATGAGATATTTGAATGCATAACGATGCCATTCGAAATAGTCAAAAGCAGGCTTACTAAATCTAGTCAAATCCCCCATAGGTGCATAAAGCAGTTTCCAAATTTGCCTAAGAGCTCACGAATTGGAAAAGTCAAGTAGAAAAGCTAATAGGAGATGGAAAGACAAGTCATACATGCTTTTATGAGGAGAAAATAATGGAGGATGATGAGGGAAAAAAACAAATCAACTGCACCTAGTCTTACTTTCCCTTTTTCCATAAAACTCAGTAAAGCAAGCTATGAAGCAGAAAATGAAGACATGTGCTAGGAAGGATCTGGAATAAAGTAGATATGCTAAATATGGATTCTAGGAGGTTTTCCAAGTGCTCCATGACTCAGTTTTAGTAATTTTGACTTCTAGGACATGTGGAAGAAGACTTCCATAGAGTGGAATATTGGAAACTAGGAAAATAAGACAAAAAATGGATTAATTAATGTCTAAGGTATCTAACTATGGGTTGATTATTCTAACACCCCCACTTAATCTTGACTTATGAGTAAATATTAGAAAACTATAGGTCCTAGCAACAAGGCTTAGTCACCCTTTACATGCTGCATGTCCATTTAACCAAGGAAAGAAGGAAAAACCTAGTGGGAAAATCCTCCCTTAAACATGGACAGTAAAACAAAATTTGAAAATATTGTCATCAATCATGCTTCACAGCATGATCAGAAATCCCCAACAGTGATTTGAGATTGCTTAATGTCTTCTCACAAAAAAATTTGGTGAAGATGTTAGCTACTTGTTCTGAAGATGCACAGAAGAGTGGGTGAATGGTGCCATCATGCACAAGATGTCTGATGTAGTGCATATGGATCTCAATGTGTTTGGTTCTTTGTCTCTGAACTAGATCATTGCAGATTCGAATGGTGCTCTGATTATCACAATAGATAATAGTTTAGAACTCTGATTCGAAGCCACACTCACCAAGTAACCCCTACAACCATAAACATTGAGTTGTTGCATTTACAACTCCTCTGTACTCTGCTTATATAGATGAGAATGCAATGGCACTCTATTTCTTGCTTGACCACCTGATTGGTCCTTCAACAAGCATGAACACATATCTTAATGTTGACTTTTGATCTGTGTTGTCACCTACCCAATCACTGTCAGTAAACCCAATCAAATCAAAATCATATTTATCTTTGTAGAAGATCCCATGAGTTCTTGTTCCCTGAACAAATTTAAGGATACTTTTGGCTCCTCTCCAGTGGATATCATGAGGCTGATACATGTATATTTAATCCACATGTACTGCATAATAAATATTAGGTTGAGTGTGTGTAAGGTACAACAAACACCCAATTAGTTGTCTATACAGTGTACTATCTACCATAGGAGAAGAACCTGCTTCTTCAAGATTAACTCTTGAAAGGAAGGGAGAATTTCTTGGCTTGCAATATTTCATGTTGAACTTGTTCATCAAATCCAAATCATACTTGGACTGATGTACTTTTATTCCATGTTGGGATTGAGCAATTTCAAGACCCAAAAATTGGCTCAACAACCCCAAATTAGTCATAGAAAATGCATGGTTCATTGCATCCTTCAAGGAGGCAATTTATTTCTTTGAGCTTCCTATAATCAGAAGGTCATCCACACACAAGAAAATAATCATCAAATAACCATGAATCAGATTCAAATAAACATTTGGATCAGACTTGGATCGAATAAAACTTAATGACAGCAACAAGCCATCAATCTTGGCATACCAAGCCCTGGGGGCTTGCTTAAGCCCATACAATGATTTCTTTAGCCTGCACACAAAATATGGATTAGTAAAAAAACCTTGAGGCTGCTACATGTAAATATATTTAGTAATATCTCCATTTAGGAAAGCACACTTCACATCCATGTGATGTACCTCCCACTACTTTGAAGCTGCAATGGCTAAGGCTAACCTGATGGAGTCCATCTTTGCCACTGGTGCAAAGGTCTCATTATAGTCAATACCATGTACCTGTGAGTAGCCCTTGGCTACCAATATTGATTATATTTTAAATGTGAACCATCAGCAGAAAACTTATTTTTTAAAACCCACTTACATTGAACCAGCTTCCTCCCCGGGGGAAGATCAACCAGCTCCCAAGTGTTGTTCTTCTGAAGTGAGCTGAATTCTTCTTTCATGGATGCTTGAAATATTGGATCATGTGATGAATATTCATATGTATGTGGGTCTGATTGAACCATCATATATAATTTCTCTGCAAACAAAGGTTCTTTCATGCTCAGGGCACTCTCAAACTAAGATCTAGTCCTCCTATGATCACTAGGATTTCCAGCTAGTTCCCCAGCTGCATGAATGGTATTTTCTGCCCATTTTGGTCTTGTAGGACTGTTAGGATCTTAAATTAAATCATTATTATCAGACATATCAGAATCAGGAAACTCATTTGTCTCTTCACTTACATTCAATGGTTCTGGTGGTGAAGAAGACTCTCCAACTTCAACTGCTACTAAAGGCTCTTCTTGGAAATGAAAACTCCTTTCAATGAAGGATTTGTTTGTGCTCAAATTGATCAGCTTGTACCCTTATAAATATTCATAGTACACAACAAATAGACACTCTTGGATTTGGGGCAGCAAAGCATGCCTCTATTTTGTTGGAATTCTAGCCCAAGCCCTTGAGCCAAAAATCCTGAAATGGGTCACATCTGGCTTTTTCCCACTCCATGCTTCGAAAGGAGTCATACCATCAAGAATTTTATGAGGCACCCTATTCTAAGTATAGGATGCACAGTTTATGGCTCCTGCCCAAAAATTTGGTGGCAAAGTCTTAGCTTCCAACATACAGGTTGCCATCTCTTTTAGTGATCTGTTCTTTCTCTTAGCAACACCATTTTGCTGTGGTGTGTAAGGAATTGAATGCTGCATCTGAATACCTTAATCTCTACAATATTGAATGAAATCAAACTTGACATACTCACCACCATTGTCAAATCTGAGGATCATGAGTTTCCTCCCAGACTGGTTTTCAACCAAAGACTTAAAGACTTTGAAGAGGCCAAAAAATTTAGACTTATGCTTCAGGAAGTAAAGACAACAGTACCTGGAAAAGTCATCTATGAAAGTTAATGCATATTTTGCCTGACTCATTGACATATGAGGGAATGGACCAGAAACATCATTGTGGATCAACTGAAGAGGTGCAGAGGTTCTCTCATGACTAGCTCTCTCAAATTTATGCTCTGGGTGTTTTCCTAGGACACAACCTTGACAGACGCCCTTGGAAAACTTAATCTTTGGTAACCCTATGACCATTTATTTTTCACTTATATCAGAAATATACTTATAGTTAATATGGCCAAATATTTCATGCCAAAGCTTTCTTGCCTCATTAGCGTGTATCAGAAGAGCAGAGGGGTTTGAGTAGGGTAGAAAATGTGAAAACCAATATACCTTCAAAGTGTGATCTACAACTTCTTTTACAATGACTTTACCACTCGAGATCTCCATGATCTCAACATCATCAGGGGAGAACATGAACTTCTTTGGAGACCCTGTGTGGGTCATCTGATACACTGAAAAGAGGTTAGAGGAAAGACCTGAAACATACAATACATTACTGAACTTACCATGGTCAAGATCAATCCTTCCTTTTCCCAAACTGTCAGTGAGAGAGTCATCTCCCAGCACTATTGGTGGACCTTTCGACATTTCAAGAGAGGAGAATGCCTCCTTGGTCAAAACCATATGTCTTGAAGCTCTAGAGTCTATGATGAAGCTAGGTGAGCTTGATGTCCCAGCAACCAATGCATGAAATCTCTCTCTGTCTTCTAAATTTGATCCTCCTTCCCTCTTCTTTGAGCTATCAGGAAGAGAGATGTTATTCTTTTCTAGGATTTAAGTCAACATGTCAATTTGCTTCTTCATCCAGGAGCTTTCAGGATGAAATCTCTTACTGCAATATGCACACTTGCTCATTTCTCCTTTGTTCTTCTTCTTCTGGAAGTTCTTCTTGGAGCCTTAGGGCTCCTCTTGAGACTTGTTCTTGTCTCTCTTCTACTCAGGTAGCTTCTTATCTTTCTTCTTGCCTTTTGAATCCACCCTCAAATCTCCAGCAACCAGATCTTGGTCTTTGGAAGGTTTGATGGTGCCCATCATCACCAGTTTATCTTGTTCTTGTGTGAGGGATTTCATGAACTCTGCAAGATTAGGCTTCTTCCAGGATCGATCTGTCAAATTGGTGGCATGGAAGGTTGAAAAACACACTGAATAGTTAGGTCCAAGCTTTGAGAGTATGGCCAAAACTAGTTTCTTCTCCTTCTTTTCAATTCCACACTGTTTTAGCTGCAAAACACGGGCTTTAAACTTGGAAAAATAGAGTTGCAGGGATTCGAAGCTACTGGGACTCAAGGAGATCAATTCATTCTTGATTTGATGTCCTCTCATCTCATATGTCTTACCAAAAATATCTACAATCTTATCCCATACTTCATTTGGTGATGTCAATCCATCAAGATGGAAGAGGAGGTCTCTAGTTATGCTCAGACACAAGAGACCATAAGCCTCATCCCTCCCATTGTGCCATTTAATTTTCTCTGCAGCTATATTGGGATTTGCTTCAATTTCCATAGTCACCCTGTAGAGACATTTCTCTTTGAACAGTATCTCCATCTCTACTTTCCATTCAAAGAAACTAGATGGAGCTAAGATGATCTTCTGAGATTGATCCATAGCTTAGAAATTTTCCCTTCAGTCAGCAGAATAGCTCCCAGTCAAGATGTTGAACCTGCAATAGCAATATGGAAGGAAAAAAATCAATCTACAAAGGCTATGATACCATGTGAATATTGAACCCAGGTGATAGATCAATTGCATTCACAAAATTACTAATCAAACATGCAAATTTACACACAAAGGAGACTGAATATGGAGCATAACACTAATCTGTATTGAATAAGTGTAAAATAGCCAACCTTGTGAATTCATAGGCTGCTGCAATAAATAATTAAATGATATATTCGAATGTATAAGGATTCCATTCGAAATAGTCAAAAGCAGGCTTACTAAATCTAGTCAAATCCCCCATAGGTGCATAAAGCAGTTTCCAAATCTGCCTAAGAGCTCACAAATTGAAAAATTCAAGTAGGAAAGCTAATAGGTGATGGAAATACAACTCATACATGATTTTATTAGGATAAAACAATGGAGGATGATGAGGGAAAAAAACAAGTCAACTACACCTAGTATTACTTTCCCTTTTGCCATAAAACTTAGTAAAGCAGGCAATTAAGAAGAAAAAACAGGCATGTGCTAGGGAGGATCTGGAATAAAGTATATATTCTAAATATGGATTCCAAGAGGTTTCCCAAGCGCTCCATGACTCATTTTTAGCAAGTTTGACTTCTAGGACATGTGGAAGACAACTTGCATAGAGTGGAATGTTGGAAACTAGGCAAATAAGACAAAAAATGGATTAATTAATGTCTAAGGTAGCTAACTATCAGTTGATTATTCTAACAGTCTCCTTCATGCAAATTCAATGAGTTCCCCTTTTCTGTCAGGAACAAGTCATTGACATATAATAGGAGCATCACTGGTCTTCCACCTTCAACCTTGAAGAAAAGGTTGGAATCTGCTTTATTGTCAGTAAAGCCTAAAGTCATCAATAAGCTGTCCATCCTGTTGCATCATGTCAAACCTCAGGATCTTCTGCAGTCACTCCCTCTGAAGCAAAGCATCATTCTCCCTCTTCCTTTCGTACTCTATGCATTGAAACATCCTGTACTAGAGTGACAAGTAGCTTCCTCTGATACTAATATTCCATGTATCCATATAGGGTCACTGGATACCGAGATCCTCTATCTTGAACCTTTTAAAATTTCTTCTCGCACCCATCTGTGAGCTTATCATACTTTATAGGATTTCATCTTCAACCTTGTAGCAAAGATTAAGATATTCATCACTCTAGGTGATCTTCAAGCTCCTCATGTATGTGTTATCCTATGGGTATATTCAGAGCTCATACAAGGATTTCTTTCATTTTCACACATGATTCTTCCTATCATGTGCCTTAACTTATACTGGCTGCAAATGTCTCTTCAGAGTCTATGCCTTCATTCTATGAGAAGCCTCATTCTACAAATATTTCCTTGTATCCCACGATGTTTCCATCTACTGCATGCTAGATCTTGCAGATACATATGAAAGATAATATAGACTTCCGTTTAGGTCTTCGACATCACATTCTAGTCATCATTCTTCATTTTGGATTCTTTCTTGAATTGCTGTCACTTGTTCTTTGGAACAAGTCCCATCCTTATTTTCTTGTAGGCGATTGTACGTGATCTTTCCTACAATTCAAATGCACTAGTTGTATGGTTAGAAACATTTTATAAGGCATATTCATAATGGAAAATTCTTATGCATAAAGATATGATCATGCAACTATTTTAGCCAATACATATCTCATGGAAACGTTTCTAGATGCCTTCCATCTCTACCAAGACATCATTGAGATTTTGCACTAATCCAATATGTCAGCAAAGAGGTTTCATTATAGATAAGTAGAAATGGAGAGTTGTATAGCACCATGAGCTACTTACCCATCACATGCATATTAGTAGTATACTATCATTAATGCAAATATTCTATCATGCATAATACATCAACTGAATATAAACAAGTGGCATAACAAAACAATATCATGAAATGACAATTGAATACTTATCTTTATTTTTTTCGTGGGTAGACTCCTTATTGAGCCTTCAACTTCATCATCTTCTTCATTCATAATTTCTTATCCAAATGCTAATATTGATAAGAGGTTCTTCAATACTTGAGTCTTTCATATTCCTCATCGCTTGAGGGATCTTCTTTGGATGGTGAGAGCTTGATCTTCACTTGCTCCCATATTTTCTTCTCTTATTATGGGTCGAGTTTCATCTTGTGTGAACTCTTCCCAGAGTCTGCTAAAATTAATCACTTCCTTCAGGAACACATTCCTCGACTGAATGAATCCCATGATCTTGGGATGCCATTCAAGGTGGTTATCACGACTTCGGCATTCTCTACTACTTCAAGTTGTTCTTTGATTTGAGAGACCCTTGTAAAGTATGACTGTTTGGTCTCTGCATTCTAGATCTTCACATTCTTCAACTGGTTTCTCAAAGTCATCTTCCGATTTATGTTCTTCCCTTCAAATAGCTTGGTCAAAGAATCAAAACATCTCTTTAGGTGTCTTTAGGGAAGACACTTTTGGTATAAGGTGATCCATGATTGAATCAGAAATGATCTTCTTAGCCTTGACCAAGTTCTTCTTGTGTAATGCTTTTAGCCTCATCTCCTTCTAGAACTGGAACCTCTTCACTTATGCAGGTGTCCAATTCATTTTCTTCAAGGAGCAGTGAGATCCAATACTTCCATGCTTGCAATTTGTCAATTTCACCAAGATTTTCATCAAGATGGTGTGACTAGTCATTTAGAAATGAGAACCTCAAATGTAAATAACAAAAGATTAGATCTTATCAATTTGAGGTGTTCATCCTGGTTCTGGAGTTGGCTAATCTAGGGTTTGTTAGAGAAACCCTAATTTTCAAAACTTGGAATCTTTCAGATCTCATTGGATAGAAAGATATACCTCTTAAAGGCAAGTTTTCCAATGTACTCCTTTTTTGAAAATAGTGGAGGGATTCTCTAGGAACAAGAATCCCTAGTTTACCAATTTCATCTGCATAAATGCCTGATATTGGTTCTACGGTATCAGAGAAAGTACTGCTCCTCTATGTCTAAAATTTCATACTGAGGTAAGTGCATTTGTCCTATTTCCAACCATGGGTTTTACCATAATTGGTTTCACCAATTTGTACTTATGAGCATTTTCCAAAGGTGACTTGTTTCAGGACTGTTTAGCATAGAGAAGTTGTATAGACTGCCACATGTCACTATTTTACCTTCTGGGTCTGAAAATTTTACCATAGAAATTAAAGTTCGTGCCTTATCTAAGACATCTTGCAAAATTTCACTTGAATATTTGTAGATCGATATATTGCAATTCTCCGTAGGTGTCATGTTTAGGGATGAATCGTGGAAGAGGCTAGAACCCTAATTTGGAGGAAACATATCTCCAAGAATATAGAAAATCTAAGGATGAAGTTTTTACACATGGTACATCCATATTTTATCTTCAGTATGTCAAAATTTCAGCCCTTGATACTTCTTCAATCCCGATATATAGCGAATGTACCAAAACTACCTGTTTTAGTATTTTAGGGTTTTCAGTCCCGAGGTCAAACTAGGGTTTGACTTTCCCATAGTTTTACCCAGCCAAAAATATTGACCTTGGTCTCTAAATTTCGATTTTTAGGAGCAGAGAATTCCTATGTGGGGATCACTAAAAAATTCCTCTTCTGTAAAAATCTCTAATTTCCTGCAGCAAAAACTGAAAATGGCCATAATCACATTCTTCTTCGACAGAAAGATGTGCCCATCAATGGAGAGTTAGCGTAGTATCCTTTTGCTAATGGATTATGGAGAGAGACCCAAAAAATAAGAATCCCTAGCTTCTACAATTGCACAGTGTCTTCTTCTTATGTTAGCTCTGATACCATGTTAGATTTTTATCACTTCAGCAATATGATCTAGGATCTTATCTTAGAGAATAACATGCACAACAATAATCACAAGAGACCAGAGACAAAAAGATTTTTTTCGGGGAAACCATAAAGGAGAAAACCCCGCAACTTCCTCAAAGATAGAATGAGCACCAATAGCAAAAGTAAAACCTGAAAACATAAAGATAATATCCGACATCAGTTGTCTCTTTCTATGATCCCATCTCCTCTCTCACTCATGCGCCCCAGATGAGTGAGTGTATATGTGATAAATAGAGAGGCTCACTCTCTATTTATATTCTTTCATTCACTTAATATTTGAATCTATTATGAAGGCTCGAGTAACCACAACTAGGGTACTAATGACCCGACTTACATTAAATCACCAGGGCCAACTTCTCTAGGAGAGTGTAACAATCCTAGTGCCCCACAACTGTGGGAACATTAACCCTTGAACAATAAGGAGGGTTACCCTCTATGAATTTACATGACTTGTTTACATTATTGATTCTCCCGATAGGAGCATCGGGGCATGACATGACTCAATTACATTACACATACTTCCCGATAGGAACATAGGGGTATAATACATAAAATATAAAAGTGAATACATTCCAAAGTTACAAATACATCAACGTTCAGATCTTATTCAATCTTCCTATTTTGCAAACATAACTCTTGGTCATGGTAATAGTTAACAAATAACCTATTTCATTCAAAAATTAAATGGTTTATTTCCTAATAAATAGTTTAAAAATTTATAGGTTGGTAATTGTTAAATTATTGATGTTCAAATGAATAAATGATTAATCATTAATCTACCCTGAATGGAATTTCTAAATTAATAATAATGTAGTATTCATATACAAGTAGAAAAAAACTCAAGTATTCAAGTATTCAAATATTAATCAATGATAGGTAAAGAAAAGTCCAAATTTTCCAAGTGAAGATAACAATATTTGGAAAAACATCCACAAATTATCAATGCTCTAAAAGGTTAAGGAGAATCTATCTTTCCACATCCAAACTTTGTACTCATCCTTTCTTTTCAAAGATGGACTTTGTTGCAGTTAGTTATTCTCTAATGATTCAATGTTCCTAATTGGGGAGGACCATAATCCTACATAAGTTTTCCAAACATTAGTCTATAATTTGTCAGGGATCAATGAACCCATATGCATTAGTTATATTTCCCTTTACCCTTGAGTCTAAAGTATAAATTGCTAGTCATCCATCATTAGGTGGTAAGTTGGTTTTCTAGATCCATGTTTATAGGATCCTACATCATTTCCATAACTCTTAAAAATCCTATCAGTCCTCCAGTCGAGAAATCACATCCTCCTTATGGTCCACAAGATAATTTTCATTTTGAAGGCCTATGGGTTTGAACAAATGTATCCTTAAGTGAGGTTGTTTGTCTTATTTTAATTAATTTCTCTCTTTTCCCCTTGAATTTATCATTGACAAGTTTCTCCCCTCATCCCAATTTATAATTCATTAAACTTGGCGGGATTTGTGTCTATTCATGATTTCTTATCGAAAAGTGATAATCCTTCAACATTTATATCCTACCATTTCCATTTATGATGTTATATTGTAGATTCACCAGTTGCTAACTTGAATGGGAAATTATAAATGTTCTGTTATAATGCGAGGATAATAAATCCATGTCCACTTCTTCCACATCCTCCTCCTCTTGCATTCAATTCTAATTTATATATATTCTTTATGATTTCTTTTCCTTTTCCAATATCAAGGTCATTTGAAATATTACTATTTTACCATTGCAACAATGTCATTCCTTATCCTCTATTTATTCCATTTATTTGGTGTGTTTTCTATCTTAAATTCATTTATTTTCATGTATATATCCTCTTATTTTGTCTCCTAGTTATTTTTTCTTCCTCCTCCGCTCCTTGGATATGATTTTGATTTGTTGTTTCATTAGTGTGTATTGCATCCTTCATTATTAAGTTATCCTTAGTTTCATTATGATATTGGATATATTATTTATTTATTCATTGGGATTGGGTTTATATACCTCCTTCTCCATCTTCTCATGGTTATTCACCTCATGAGTGAGTTTAACAAAGCAAGGGACCTTGGTTTGGGTTTCTTAGTGGAACCCCCTTCCCTTTCCTCTAAACTACTACACAACCATCATAGTTCCTATTTCCATTCTCCTCCACTTGCACATGATGTTTACCATTAAGGGAGTTTTCCCATAGTCAAAGGAAATTCTAAGTCCATTTTATGTTATTGAAAGGGGATATTCCCACAGTCTATATTTTGGACCCATCCATTGTCCATATATTCTATATTTTGGATCATGGCTTGAGAAATTCATCTCATTCAAAGGTACACTTACGAAATTTAATTTGAAGTTTAAGAATCCCTCCTTTTTGTATATCTACATCAATAATTCCACCTTCATACTTTCTTTTAAACTTTCCCTCTAGGGTCAAGGAGGACTACTACATAGTCGATGGGTTGATGTGAAAGGGCAATAAGTTATGAAAGACATTAAATGATAAATATTATTATGATAACTATAAGTATAGGTGTATATATTATTGTTCATTGGGGTTCATTCCTACGAGACATTCTGGTGATCCACCATATGATAAGGATATTTTTATCCTTGAATTTATCTCTAACTCAACAAAGAGTGTCATTCTTAATTGTATCGTTGACTTCTTTATTAGGCTTTAGCAGTAAGGATTCCACTTCTACACTTAAATTCATATATAGATGTGAATGCTTACTTTTCCTCTAGATTATTGACATGCCAACTTTGTTATTTCCATTAAAGATGCATTATATGAATTTGTTACCCTTTCTCTAGAGATGGTAAATTTGGCTGCTACTGCTTGTGCTTGTATTTGCAATAAGGTTTATTTGAAAAAGTGTGTTTTTTAGGAAACCACTCTATATTGCAATGGTTGTACTGAAATTCAAATGTTGGACAACTATGAATGCATTGATTTTCACTGTAGGGTATGCTTTTTCACATGACCACTTGGTTTCCTCCTATTTGAAGGATAAAGATTCTTCCCATACTACTTCATATTCAAAGAGGTGTATAAATTGCAAAGAAAATTTATGGAAGAACTCTGATAAATGGCCCCTACTTACCCATAATTGACTTGGTATGTGTTTCAAGTCTAAGGGTTAAGTAACACTACATGATGGTCAACTCAAAATCAACTCCAATTTTTTTCTCATTTAATAAGATGATTTATAGATAAATTCAGCTTGATAAAAGTATGCTCATCAAATGAATGAGATAGTGATACTAAAGAATTTTAAAATATTTTACAACTAAATATAAATTTATTTCAAATTTCTTATTGTAATTTGAACTCAATAACTAAAATTAAAATTTTATAAAGGTGTGCATACTACTAAACTTTACAAAGATATACAATATCTTGTCTCCATTTGAACTTGTATCCCTTAATCCTTGAAAAACACAACACATATTATTAACTACTCAAATATGCAATATCTCTCCAACTTTACAATATTTCATAAGACATTAACTTTTACATATGTAACATTTTCTCTCATCTCGTGTGTTCCTGTTGTAGGGTCATTTTGGCATAGTCATTTTCACGCTAGGTTGAACATCTATGTTTCCCTTCATGGAATTTATGATCAATAGGGGTTCACATGCTCAAAATTCCCTCACAGGTTTCCCTCGTCCAGGGACTCTGTGAGTGGTAGCAATTCACAATCACAGCCATGGTGGACAGAAAGCATCTTAGGAAGAAGTGGGCACTCTCAACCCGTACATGTAAGTGCCCCCATGGCTACCTTAACGTAATATATGAAGGATGTGATATTGTAACCTTGACTGAGGGTGTGAACTCTTCACTTTCCTCTATTATTCTTAATCCTATTGGGAAGAAACATAATCTCATTTATAGAATATTTGATATTATTATTATATCCCCCCCAAAAAGCTAAATATATATCATTCATTAAACCTTGGATGATTTCTATTGTCCTCCCTTTACAACACTCTCGTAGTTATCGTGTTAAAAAATAGGTAGGAGATAGCTATGAAAAGGTGGTCCCTATTATTCCTTTAAACTAAAAAATGAAAAATAACAAAATTTTACAAAAATGAAAAATGACAAAGTTTGAAATAAGAAAAATGGACATACTATATATATTTTGATTTGTATTTGCATTGATTTTCCTGCTCCTACCGCCACTCAAAGTTAAAGGAATCCATAGTCGAATGCATTCATTGATCTGTCAAAATACATGAACAGAAGCAACAAACCCTCCATTTACCTCACCTTTATCTTGTTCTCCTTCATCACTACCAATAGCAGGTAGTACTATACAATTTATTGGGAATAAAATTTCAATATTTTGATATGAATCAGTACCATATTTGGCACCCAAGATTGGTTTATGTTTCCTTCCAAAAGTGGATTCGATGAATCCAACACTAATCTAGTTGGATCCAAGAACTAGGTGACGGGGGCTCTAGCAACACATCTCTATTTGCTTCATCTCCCTATCTGAGGATAGGTGCATAGTGGTTTTAACTCAATCGCGGGATAGGTGAGTAAGACCATCAATTCAATATAAATTTCCTGCCATGGAGCGAATCTATAAAGGTTTGTTAAGATGCTAGGTAGTTGGTATAGTTCTGTATGAACATATAGAAGAAAGGTTTCCCCGCACGTAGGAAAGGGCAAATGCAAATGCTCGCAAGGGGATAGGAGGTTATGCCATTCACGTAGGTAAGGTAGTAACATTCACGCAGGTCAGGTAGTTCCAGTTAGGGAGGTGTGTGATGTAGTCCCAGTGCATTGGGTGTACCCATTACCCTAACTCCTCCCTACACCCATTCCAGGTTGACAACAGACAATGAGAAAAGACACTGTTCAAACATACCCACCTCTTCTTCAGACCCAAAATAAAATATTTCATATCCCTCAACAAAATGAACGAGGGGCATGTGCTTCTCAGATATATGTCCTTTTTCATCTCAGATAGTTTTACTTTACCGGCTGAGGCCATCAGACGGGACAAGCACTTGGTATGTATTTCATTCCATTTCCATACATTTGTTTTTTAATTTTTTCATATTTTTCAAGTTTATTTCTCTGCAATCTCACAACTAACCTCTGTATTTTGGGGTATTAATTTTTGACAAGGCATTTGTTTCATACTTTTTACAAAAGGTGAAAGAAGAAAACAATTGAGTATTTTTCTATCAAGAGCTTGGACAAGTCCCAAAAAAACAAGGTGCTCCAGGAATTAAGTGTTTCGGATTTTTCCATATTCTTTCCCCTATTACTAAATTCATAATAATTTCAAAGCAATGGCGACCTCAAACATGGTATGTGCAATATAAACATAATGATTTAGATTGATAATCCAGACTCACGGTGCGAATCTAGGGCCCTGGTCCTCATTTAGGTTCATTTTGAGTTTAAATTGGGTAATGGTGGCTAGTTAGTGGGTTTTGAGCTAGTGAACTCATTTGGAGAGGGATCAACATTGTGGGTTGTTGTTGCTCCAAACTTGTACAAAAATCATGTTTTTAGGGCTATTGATGCTGAAAGCATGCTCAGAATTGTGAGGAAGCTGCTGAGAATTAACTCCCTAATATCTAGACTTGTCTAGGGCCACCTCAATTGATGTCTCACTACTGTTTGAAGTAAAAATAGAGCTGAGTCACACCCAGGTTTGGTCAAATTGCTCCCAAAACTGATGATGTTTCTCTTATAATATAAGTTCAGAAATAGGTTGTTTATGGGTGTATGCTATGCTTAGAACTGAAAAAAACACTAAAACGTTTCCATAATCTAAAATTAGATCACTTTGTTGCTTATTTATGGCTTTTATGATGCACAGGAGGCTGTTTTGGGGATGGAATACACTCAAAACTGCCCAACCTATGCCCATAATTACTGTACAACTATTGTTTGAGGTAATTTATTCCCATGACTTAGACAATGATGCATGAGCTTCATGTTTTAGGGTTTTTATTATGCCCGAAATTGTCTTTTGAGGTCTAGTTACACCCTGTTTCACGATTAAAAGTGCCCAATTTTTTTTGTGAATGCCACCAATTGATGATTGCGAGGTAAGGACAACCCTTATTTGTGCTTAGAATAGAATTTTGAGGCTATGCTGCTTGAAGGGGAGACAAGGGCTGAAACATGGTCAGGCTATTGCTAACTGAACTTATAGTTATACATACCTAAAAAACTTCTAAATTACCCCATTTAATCATAGGCTTCTACAACACTGCTATTGGGGTTTAGTCAAATCATTGAAGAATGAACAAGCAAAATCCACCTTAACATGTCACCCTCTCAAGAGTGTGATATTCATTACAAGTGTTCTTAAGGATATATATGGATTTTCTTTTCTTACATAGTGACATTACTAGAGGATCTAGATGGGATTGCTTTACTTACATAGCGTCATTACTAGAGGTTCTTGGTGGGACTCTGTTAGCTTAAATGGATACATATTCCTTCTAATTGTGAGTGTGATAAAGTTTAAAAGTCCAATGTGACAATAGGTTTCCCTATTTGTATTCATGTTTTACATCTGAAGAGATATTTAGTGAAATATAAGTGACACTAACTTCAGACTATATGATCTCATGCTTAAGTGTATGGACTATTTTACAGGTGTGTCATACACCTTCCAACTTTATCAATCAGAGTATGAATTGATGAGACCCATATTGTGACATTTAGCTTTTAGTGTATGCCAAAACGTTGTGACAATTATCTCATTCATGGAGTAATGTTTATATTGCATCCTTAGCAACCCAAGCATTTCAGATTGCATGGTTGATAGACTCTGGAGCTTCCTTCCATGTGAATTCCTATAAAGAGTGGGTTTTCAGTGTATGAGGAATATGATGGTTTGAAGGTATACCTTTGTGATAATTATCATATTATCATAATTGGCCATGGTAGAGTATGTTAGCGCTAGGATCATGCCCATAGGTTAGGCAAAAAAAGGGATCTCTCCCGGGAAATAGCAGAACCGTTTTAGACTGTGCCTCTGGACCTACGCAGTTAGAGAGGGATCTCTCACTTATTTTTAGGTTTACTTCATGTAAGATATTCTATCAAGAGCGGTCAGGAGGCCAGACTCCTGAATGGAACTAAGTGCGTTAATGTGAGATGTAGGTGGGACTATCAGGGTAAGGGACCATTGGAAAAGGACTCAAAGTTTCGGGTAAGGAACATTTACAATATGTAAAGAACGGTGTGGGTTTGCAAACAGAAGAAATATAGTCATCGATCTTGTAATTAGGAGGTATTTAGCGGGTGATTAGTAGATGAGAGAGAACAACCCATCACGTAGAGCACCAACAAGATTAATTCTACGCAAATTTAGAAGAAAAATTAATGAATGTCTAAAACAACAGACAGAGCATAGCATGTATGAATTCCAAACTGCTATACATTCATTTTAGACATGAAATAAATTAACAAACTGGAATGAAAACAGGATGAACATTTCACGTAAGGAAAATACATATTGAAAGAAGCAACGACACAAGAATCTATGTAATATCCCACTTGTTGTACCATGAATACGTTTTAATTGTAAAAATGGTTATTGTAATTGTTCTGGTGAGGAGCTCAAGGCCAAGGCCCCACCAAAAAAAAGACCTGGAACTCAATATGAGTGAGTTACATAAAGGATAAACTCATCCCAACCAAGATACCATAGCTTGGTACTTAAATATGAGTAAGCCTGGGTAGAGAGAGTTGCACTCTTCTTAAAAATTCACATAGACGAGTTAGGGAGTCAAATCATGAAATTTAAAGGAGAAAAAACAACCCAAGGAATTTATTGTAAAAAAGGCTAGAGGTCGTAGCCCCCATAAATAATGGAAAAGTAGGTATCATCTTCGGCATACCCCATTTAATAATAAAAATATACCATTGAAAAAGGGCGAAGCAGGTATTTTTTACTTAAAATAAATAATGATTTATGGTTGAAATTTTAGGTTTATTTCTATATTAAATTATAAGGATACCTTATACTAAAATACATGGGAATAATTCCTTATAAAATAACTTATAAGTACCATGATAAGGATATTTTTCCTTATTGAAAAATTATGGTTTTAATACTCTTCTGGAAGGGTATCTTGATAAGTGGGCAACACAAAAAATTCCTTTAAATACTGTGTTTTGTTAAATAAGATATTTTCCTAAGTAACGAAGAAAAAAAAAAGAGGGAATAATAAAGGAAAAGACCATTTTTGGGTGAGATGCATGCCTACAAAAATTTTCTGGACAGCCAAATTTTGGGAAGGCATGCCTCGGAAAAAATAGTGGCAAATTTACTGCCTAGACTCATGGGAAGTCAACGCATAGTAGGAGAAGACCGTTTCCCATTTGGTTATTTATGGGGTATGAAATTGATTATAAGGGGATGGAATCACTCTCCTTAGTCCCCATTTTTCCTCATAGAGAGGGTTGTCATTGTCTATGGAGGAGGATCTTAGTCAAGGAGATGGAAGTGAATTCCTTGGAGGAGGATATCAGAATCATGGTGTTTTGGAAATTATGGGGCGAGATGTTTCATGCTTCAAAATGGTCCAGTTATCTACACCTTCAGTTCGGGATCAGGCATGACCTCCAAATATATGCATTGGATATAGTCTGCAATCGGGATTTGAACACTTAATGGTTTCCAGAATCTGCAGCTCAGATATGAATATTGGTTACAATTTGCAGTGTTCAGGTTTGCGCAGTCTTTATATGCTTTATAGATCTCAATATACAATGTCTATGATTTTGATTTGGAATAGGTGTTAACTCTGTATATTTAGTTTCCTTGACTACGTTGGATCCACTCCAAAATTGCTTGTTTTTCTATTTTCCACCATTTGGTTGCATTGGATAAATTGCCAAAGTGGGTGAAACATTAGATGGAGTTCTGTAATTTTTGTGTCTGCATTTTTTAAATTTTTTTTTTTCTGTCAAACATATTTGTTGGTAAAGATAGCAATCGGTTTATGGTTAGTCGTTAAAGAACTAAGAGCATAAGAGCACAACGACTCCCAATAACTCGAACCCCTAACCAATGGATGGTCATTCCATACTCTCGGGCCCTTCTGCATATTTTTTTTGAATTGTGTTGATCACTAGTGATGACATATCTCCAAACCATGAGATGATCCACCACGTTGCTTTTGATAAAACATACCTCCCATAAAATGCGACTTGATCATTATGCATATAAATATATAAATATTTGGTTTCCTGCGATTTATTATTAATATTTTATTCAGATACTGTCAACTAACGATCATTTCATCATGATAGTGTTGTTATAACAAGATATCTAGGAAATCGCCAATTACTCATAAGGTGCATTGGAGGTATTGTTTGGATACATGATGTTAATGATTTATCCAGATATTTTCAACTAACGATGTAATACCCCAGTTTTAACTCCGCTTGCATATATTGTAAATAATCTTGGTACAGAGCTAAAGGCCAAGGCCCCACCATAGATTTTGTTATATTGTGTTTTTTATTTGGAATGGTCACGGATGGTATATTAGGACATACAACATATATTCAATTGTGGCATCATGTAAACACACATTTTTAGTTAAATAACACAACCAGCTATGTTCACGGCAGCTAAATTGAGAAGGGGTATGATTTCCAAAGGATAAGGAAGGGGAATGTTGGACATTTAGTCATGGGGGAAGAGCCATGTGTCACCCCTATATTTTTCTCACCACCACCTTAGTTTTCTGTTGTTAGTGGGGACAACGATTTGTTGGAAAAAATACCACTCCTACACTCACTCTCCATGACGTGCCTTTTGGGTAGCGGATGGTCTTCCCACTAGGGAGATCGCGAGTCTGTTCATCTTCCATCACACTGAACGAAATTAAAGGAATCCACAATTCATTGTTGGGGGTTCGCCATTCCTTTCAGACACATATTTCTATTCATAAAAACGTTCTTCCTCTGTTCACACAGAGTTTTGCATCTTTTTCCCGTTAATTCCAGACTGTGTATGGTTCTGTTATGTCCATCATTGGTTTGAGGCTGTGATTTTCTTGGATAGTTCAATGGATTGCATTTTGTATTTCCCATATAGAGTGGTAGTCTATTCTTTCTCCCACTCTTCTTCCTGTGAAAGTTCTACAATGATTGTATTGAGGATCAATCGGGTGCTGTGAGTCCCTGCGCTATGTTGTCGGTGGTTTCATCCACATTTCATTTTGGCTGTGTCTTTTTCCCCCTCACACATAGACTAAGAATCATTTTCCTTTCCCATTGTTGTATGTGTAATTTCTCCAGCAATTGCCTTGAGGAATTCATGTGGGTTCATAGTTGTTGTGGGCTACTATTTACCACAATGGATTGACTCTATTTTTCCCCTGTAAAATCTTGAATAGTTGTTTGGCTGCATTCATGCAGTGGCTTTGTCCTCGGACTACATTAGAGTGGTGAATGAGGGTCCGAGGTGCTTGAGAAACCTGGTGGACTGAGAACCACACAGATAGAGCTACGGAGCTGGCTTCCTTCTCCACAACCCTTGAATAGCACTAGAAGGGAGATCAGGGTCTGAGGGACTGCATTTCCGCGATAGGGCTGATTTCCTTGTGTTGGGTGTGTGTGGGTGTTCTAGAAGCCAAACTTGTTCTAGTGTTGGTGTCTGTATCTCTTCAATGAGCTCACCATCTTAGCATTAGCCTTTCCCAGATCCTGGATGGCCTGATAAACCCAACTGTGTTGGCTTGGCTGAACTGTGTACCCTTGTGGTGTTGTTATCCATGTCTATCCGTAAGTCTATTTAGTTCTTTATTCCTTGGGGAATCATTCCTATATCAGGGGTGGGAACATTGCTGAGAGATTAAAGAGCATGCGACCCTACAGTTGGGTGGAACGTTGCAGCGATGTAGCTGGTTGTGGAACAAGTTCTCTATAAATATAAGTACTCTTGTCTAACTTCTATCTCCAATTATATATTTACCATTGATTAATGAGGATATACATGTTAAATGCTGATCTATATATGCATGAATGTTGATTTATATGTTTTGCTTCCGTTGTGTATATGAGTGATTATGCTTCATAAAATGTTTTATGTTTTTAGTATCATGCTTCAACACTATATGTATGTATCTTCATGTTCATGGGGCTAGATCCCCAGATGATTTGATGTATAGTAGCATCCCCTTCGCCGGTCGGAGGGTTGGGGACGTTACAAACAATCATTTATCATGATAGTATTCCTATAACAAGATATCTAGGAAATTGCAAGTTACGCATAAGGTATGTGTAAGAGTATCGGTTATTAGTTCAGTAGTTCTCAACTCAATGAATACAATACAAAACAAATAAGGTGGGTATGTGACTCACTGTTACATATCAATACAGATTCTAAAATATGTATTGTAATTTTTGAATGGTTACGTATTCTCTGAGATAGTAAAATCTGATTTCATAACACATTTGGGAAATAACATAGAAACACTCTCGAAGAGAGAGTCTATGAGCATGATAGAAAAGTGTTGAAACTATAATGTTGCAGATTGTAACCTCTTAATGGAATGAATCAGTAATGAAAAGAATGTCACAGGATGTGACCTTTTGTGGACGTATCCCACGGATCGAGTGAACCACCTGTTAACACCATTATTTAGCAAGAGGAGCAATAAAACCATGGTGGAGAAGGTAATAGCACTTGCCAATACTTTGGTTAAAATTTTTATTGTATGAAAGTGTGATGAAAGGCAAAAAAATGAGGAGTTGTCAAAAGATCCTACGGTGCGAAGCAGAAAGGACAAGATCAACGACCTATATTATATCTGCTCTTCAAAGATGCAAGGAAAATAAGCGTGTGCTGGAGGTTAAAGTGACATATGGATCAACGGTCGTCGATACAGCCAGTTGAGATCTACGGTCTATACAAGCTCCGCTTTGTGAACCCGCACGCTTGTTAAAACAATGGAGCTCGGGGGAATCAAGTACATGTTTCTTGATCTAACGGCGGAGAAATAAAGGTAGATCACATCGACGGTTGTGGATGAATCTGGAGCGAAAACTTGCACGATGGATACGACCAAGACGCCCGGTGGAATGAGATACGTGGAGCTTGATCCGAAGGTTGAAAATCAAATGTGAAATAGATCAATGGTCACGAATGGATCCGGAACATGAAGGTGCACGATAGATAAAGGTAAAGGGTGGTTGCAGAATATAAACCGTTGTCCACGTGGCTAATCGTTGTGCAATCCGGAGATGAAAGTGGTTTATTGGAAACCATCGAAAGGACGCTCCAGAGTGGGGTCCTATAAAAGGGAAGTTGACTTGTCCCATGGTTATTTTATTGGCGCCGGATGGGTGAAAAAGACTTGCGGATTCGTCAACCTTCAACTGTCAGTTTCAAGCACACACCGCTACATTTGACATGTAAGGCTTACACGCCCATAATTCGTCCATCTAATTGCCATTTATAAGCTGAATTATGGACCAGGGGAAGGAATTGCAAGGGTCTGGTTGTATTGTAGATGACAGGGAATATTATTTAGTTGATAGGGATAGAGGTGTGTGCGACCCCTTTCTGTCTATAGGAAGCGTGTCGGCCAGTAAAGAAAAGTTATGGCACTATAATTCACAGGGAAACGATGTCTTGAATGTCTGTAAATCCTTTTTGTATTATTTCGCACTCGAACAAACCTTACATTTCCCATAATTCACGGAATGGTGTGTTGTGAATTATTCCCCTTCTCAGAGAATCATTGTTAGCCACTCTACGTCTCGAATCCTCTGTAAAATCAGTGCCACAGTCATCCACGAAAATCTCAATTTTCCTGACAGTTACCCTGACCAACGTGAACCTGTGAATGAGTCAATCCTTGCTGAATTGTTCAAGTGTTGTGAAACTGAAGTCCGTTGCCAATTCCTATCTAATATTTTGAAAGAAGGTCAATCTTTAAATGGGATTTTCTTACCTTACCCTGTGCGTATTTTCAAAAATGAAGTTCAATTAGTGGTATCTCTGGTCTGTCAAATATTGGGTCTTGATGATGATTGTCGCGTGAGTGAAGTCATCCTTGGTTTTTTATTGAGAATAAGTTCTTTAGGTTCTGAATCCCAGTCGGTTCCAGTATTCATTTTTGACGAATACTTAGCCAAAGCAATCCATCTTCAGTTAACTGAATTTCCAAAAGTCCGGTTCTTTAAATTTCAGACTTACCTGTTGAACATGCTGCTATGTTCAAATGTCACTGAGTTACAATTTTTGAGTACTAATTTCTCCTCTGATTTGCCCAAGCAAATCAGTATGTTTGAATTCGCCAATTCAATTATGTCTGAGATATATAAAATGTTGTTCGATGAATAATTTCCCCGTGTGCTAGAAGAGATGAAGTGTCTAATGCAGTCCTCACCCAAGGACCGAGTGGGAGACTGGTTCCTAAATAAAGATTCCACAGTTTTAAGAATATACGGATTCACTGGACAACCTTATAGGTTACCAGCTTTCCTCACTCTGATAATTTTTGCATTGGAATTCATGAGGCAAAGGCTGCATTCAGAAGAAGAGCATTTTGGAGCTTTCAAAAAATCCTCAAATGTCAAATTTCCTCTTAAGGTTGGCTCCTTTATTTTCGAGAATAAAGGTGCCTTAGTGTTTATTGAAAAATCATTGGAGAACATGGAATTTCAGAAGGAGCAAAGGATAAATTATGATCCTCACCATGTAATCTCCCTGAGGAAACAGGCCAACAAGAACAAACCATTTGATCACCATTCTATGGAAGGTTTGGCTGAAACAGCCAATCTGTTGTAGTTTATGGAGACTCCCAGGTCTGACGAAGATACACGTATCGTACTAGTTACAGTATCCCAAATAACAGAGGGTACTAGTATTGTAATTAAAAGAAGTCTCTCTGAGGTCGAGAGCATGGAATTGGATGAAGACGGATCACATAAAAAATCCAAGCTGTCTCAAGGTGGTGGAGTTTCAAGTGAAGAAATTTCTGATGATTTCAAGAATTTTCCTTGGTCCCAACAAAAGTTGTACAAATAAATCAGTTTTCATTTAAAATTGTAGATGGTTCAGAGTCAAGTTCAACTTTTAAGTCAAAAGAGGAGATCAAGGCTAGTTATATGGAGAAAAGAAAATAGTCTCTGGAAGAGACAAGAAGTTTGCTTCCGCGAGTAAGAAATTTAAACAATCCAAAAACTTCTTTGATCTCTGCCAGAGATGCCGAAAGAAATACCTTCAAGTTAGCCATGGTGAATGACAAAAAGATGTAAGAGATGGAAATCCGGTTGGATAAAATTAGTATACCGGATAAGATACAACTTCCCAAGCAAACAAGTGATATCATTTATTCATACCTTTCACAAGCTATGATGAGAATAAACAAATTACAAATTTTGGTAGATAAATTAGAAATTCAATTGAAGCATGAAAGAATTGAAAATAAGGCCAATGCCATTCAAATTAAGAAACTACAAGCAGATATTGTCAGTTCAGGTAATGAAAAAGATAACACCCAGGCGGTCAGAAGAATGCTAGAAGAAAAGGATAATGCGCTCCAAGTTTTAAAGAAAAAATTGAAGATCCCGGGCACCGAACATGTTCAATCCTCCAAGTTATTGGTTCTACAAGAAGAGAAAGATAAAATACATCAAGAGATGATGGAACATAAAGGAAAAGCTTTCAAGCTGCAAGAAGAAAAATACAGATGGGAATCCAAGAGAAGTGAACTGATATCTCAAATTTCTTTGCTGAAAAAGGACCATAACGAGGAAAAGGAGATCATGGAGGAGTTGATGACTCAGACACCTATTGATGAGGACTTATCTATTGTGAATATTGAGAAACCATTGAATGACTTCTCCACAGATGACTTGTCAATACCTATGTCCCAGGTCAGCTTAAAAGAGGAATAAATAAAAGAATTAAAAGCAGAGAATGAAAAGATCAAGTCTGAATTGGCCAAAGTAAATGAGAGTAAAAATAAAATACTGCAAGACAAGAATCAGCTGCAGAAAAAATTCAATGAACTTAAAGAGAAGAACATCAGGAAAGGTCCTCTCCAAGGGGAAAAGCACATCATTTGGGACACCTTGTCTATAGAGATTACCAAATTCCAGCACCATCTGAACTATATCGATGATCTATGCATTTTGATCAACTTGGCCCACCAAAGACTAAAGTTAATGAATGAACATATGGAAAAAAGGCCCCTTACCACAGCCCAGAACACATTGAATTTTTTAAATTCATTGACATATCAGAAATTACATGACATGGGGATAAAAGACAGGATATCAATAGTGCTATGGGCTAAGAAGTTCATCCACAAGCATCATTTAATGAAGATTGTCCAAGACAGAGCTGATGAAATGGTTTCTCAAGTTAATAACTTCAAGCAGGTTTTCAAAGAGCTATTTGAGGATGACCTGCCTTCTTTTTGGGACGAGGAGGGACGGTTGTTTTCTCAGGAGCATTATCACAGCTTGACAGTTCAGAGCCGCATGGACCACTCTAAATTTGATGATTTGGAAAAAGGCCTAATAGGAAAAACTATTACGGATAAATTGACGGAGGATTTCGAAATTTTTCAAAAGTTCTTGATGATCAGGAAAGGATTGCCCAAGGTGTCATATGAAGCGTACATGGAGCTGGAAGTGGCCATTCGAGAAATGATGGAATGTGATATCCCAAGCTCAGAGCAATGGAAGGCCGTGGAAAGGTTCGGGAAGACAAAATACATCCTTCATTCATAGAGACAGGTGTTACGTGCCAAAGAGCTGACTAGACGAAGACACGTTATCAAGTTGATTTTAGCTAAATTATTTGTTAGGATTAAAGCTGTAGTTTATTCCTAAGAGTTAGGAATTCAGTTACAAGACTTTAATTAAGCCGATCATTCAGTTATGAATCTTCTTGGAAGATCAAACTATTTTATCTATATATTTGCATCTATTTTATGAGATGGGGGTTGGAACCCGTCCTGTTGTTGAGAGTTTTGGAAAACATATATTTTGGAAGAACAAAGTTGAATGTGAATGAATTATCAGAGATTCATGCGTCATTTATATTACAGTCTGTGCTTCTCATTCTCTGTGATTGTTTTTTTTCCAGTTTTACACTGCATTCTGTTTCCTTCATATTTGAAATATAGCGTTGAATGATTAAAACTCATGCTGGTCGTGCTTTGATCATTGTTTCAAATATTTTATAAATCATTATGCTAAAGTCGATATATAATTTGTCATATGATGCTCTGTATTGATGGATTGTTCTATTTTCTTCTATTCCAAATGAATCAATGAACGACTGTGATTAAATGGTTACCTTGCCTTTGATAAATTCCTGAACATGCGATTTTGTGATATTTTTATCTATATGTGACTCCATGCCCAATGGTTCTATGTATTGTTTCAACCATCTTTATAATCTTTGAGTGTTGACATATATTTCTGGCCTTGTTAAATCTATATATGAGAGATCCCTCTCTAGAAATAAAAGCCAGTTTCTTTCTAAAAGTGGTTTTGCTGTTACTCTTGGGATTTACTTTTTACAACCTGAGTACATTCTGAGTGCTCACAAACTGGCGCCGTTGCCGGGGAACGAAAGTGCATATCTTCCCTGGGAGAACGATAAAATTTGAAAAAAGATTTATGTGGGCAAACAGGAATTTTATCAGCAGAAGAGGTTGTATATTTTCCCTGGCGAATCCATTGTGAAGCTTGTTCAGAACTTAAGGAGTCATTCTGGCTTCGAGAAGACACATGCGAGGTAACTCTGATACTGAAGTCTTGAAAATTTTTGAAGACCCAGAAAATCTATTTAAAATGAAAAATAAAGAAAAGCTATATTTTCCTTTGTTTGGTGCATCATCATCTCAAGATTCTCATATTGATCCAAAATGGGAAGTTAACGTTGGAAAAAATCTATTGAAAACCAAATCTGAGTCTGACCTTAAGAATACTGAGTTTAATCCCCGTAGGTTAGAATCTTACTTGTTGGATTCCCTTTGGAGAGATTTGCAACAAACCACAAAGGCTGAAACCTTTAACTCTCAGAATACTCAAACCTCTTCGGTCCCTGCGAATCCACCTAGACCAATGGCAGCCATATTTGCTCCCCTGTGTTTGCCTACTGTATTACATGATCTTCCTCTGAATTATTCCCAAAGAATTTCTTTATTTGATGGAGAAGGTGACATAACCACAAAACAACATGTTTCCAAGTTTGAAGATTTCATTGACTTGGAAGAATTTTATTTCCCAGAGTCAAAATGCGGTTATTTGCCCAGAGTTTTTCAGGTGAGGCAAAGAAATGGTTTAAAGATTTTCCAAATGGGTCCATAGTGAATTTTCAGGCTTTCCAAAATGCTTTCTTAGATAGGTGGGATGATAAAAAGAATCCTTTGCAACTCCTATCTCAGTATAACAGTCTCAAGAAGGGAGGTTTTGAATCTGTCCACGAGTTTTCTAGCAGGTTTATGAGGGTTTACAATTCCATTCCAGAAGACATAAAACCTTCTGCAGCTGCAGCTAAATTACATTATGCTGGAGCTTTTGATAATGACTTTGCATTTTCATTAAGAGAAATAAAACCAGTAACTCTTGCTGCTATGTTTACCGATGCTCTAGAAGTAGAAGCAAATATGATGGCAAGTGGAAAGATGAAACATAGAGATACTGATAGAAGGAAAAAAGAAGATAATTTGCCTTCTACATCTTCTTCTACTAATGATGTCAAATTTGAAATGATGTTGAAAACCATGGAAAATTTGATGGATAGATTAACGATGGATAATAGAGGATTCAATAGAGAACAAGATGAACCTCAGATCAGGAACCCTAATTTCAGAAGACCGAATCCTTCAGCTCCTCCCCAAAACAGACAAAGAGACGTAAGAAATCCAAGAAATCAGGAGGAACAACCAATTCGTCCACCTTTTCCTGAAAATTATGTTGTTGATGAAGAAGATCCAGTTGAAAATGAGATTCATCTTTTTGGAGAGCAAGATTCAGAGATCTATCTTACTGAAGAAGAGCATAACTTGTTCGAGCAAGAGGGTGGAAATGAAGAATTTGAAAGGGAGAACGAGTTCTATCAAAGGGGTTATTTACATGCTATGGATGATGTGCAAAGGAAAATCAGGTTGAGGAACAGGGATGTCCTCATAAATAAATGGAAAGCGAACCCAAATCAACTTTCTACTAGTTCTTTGAATGTAGAAAAGGGAAAAGAACTACAAAAAGACTCTTTTGTAAATAAAGAGGTTGAAAATGGTGTACAAAGGGATAAAATAACAAAACAGGCGACTCCGGTTGATGTGGAAAGAATTAGTTCTGGTTTTAATTTACAAAATGAACTTTCAAAGCTAAAGATCTCTGTTCCGTTCAATGAGTTATTAAGAAACACTGAATACAGGGATACTATCACAAAAATGGTCAAAAATCAAGGGGAATGGCAGTTTGACATTTTAGAACTGAATGATGATAATCCTGCTATTTCATTTGGATCAAAAGTTGAGAATTTAGAAGGGGAAGAAGTTCCTCCTTTCTATTTAAGTCTAAATGTGCATGATAAAGTGGTCCATAATGCTATGCTGGACTCAGGGGCATCGCATAATCTAATGCCTAAAGGGGTGGTAGAAAGTCTGGGATTGGAGGTAACAAGACCTTATAAAGATATGTATTCTTTTGATTCTAAAAGAGTAAAATGTCTTGGATTAATTAAGGACATGGTGGTAACCCTAAACAAATTGCCTTCTAAAACTATAGTTATGGATGTGGTAGTGGTAGATATCCCACGAAAGTTTGGGGTATTGTTGTCAAGATCCTGGACTTCCAAATTGAAAGGCATTTTGCAGATGGACATGTCGTATGCCACGATTCCTGTTCAAGATGGGAGCAGAAGTCTATATAGTGAAAAGAGAACTCCATACGTAGTAAGCAGTCAAGACAAACCTGAAATTCATCACATTTATGCTGTTGATACTGATTTGGGGTCCTCCATTTTATTCAATGATGCTGTTCCACATGATGTAGAGGAGGCTTTGCATAAGAGATCTGAAGAAGATAAGGAAAAGGAAGTGATAGAACATGATGCTTTGGAAGCAAAGCAAAAAAGAGAAGTCCAGTGGATTATGTACTTTGATGTGTCTGCTACGAAAGTAGGTGTTGGAGCCGGTGTGTACATAATTTCGCCTATTCGGGATTTCAAAGCCTTGTCATACAAACTGACATTTGAATGTACAAATAATGTGGCAGAATATGAAGCTCTATTATTGGGATTACATGCTTTGAAAGGATTAGAAGATCAAAAAATAAAGATCTTAGGAGATCCTGAGTTGGTGATAAACCAAATAAATGAAAGCTATCAAACCAGACATCCTCGGATGAGGGCTTACAGAAATGAAGTGTGGGATATGCTTGGTAATTTCTTTACGGAGCATACAATTCAGGTGATTCCTAGACATGAAAATTTGGTAGCTGATTCTTTAGCTATGGCCGCTGGGAAATTTGAAAACCCTGTTGCTGGTCAGAGGGAATACCAGGTTGAAATTGTGAATAGACTGTCTATTCCTGATAACTCTAAGTATTGGTAGGTGTTTGAAGATGATATGTAGATCAAGAGATTCCTGGAACTTTCAGAAGAATTTGTGAATACTCCTATTGACACCAAGAATGACAATGACGAGAGTATTCAACATGATGAAGAACTTGAAGAGGAAGGGAATAGCACTGAAAAATTGAAAGGGACCTTGGGAGGTAAGGATATCATCCAGTTGAAAAACAATTTCATACCAAGAGGACTAATCCCTTTAGAAAAGCTTTTTGATCAAAATGATGTGGCTAAAAATCCAAAGGTGAAGCCTATTGATAATGTTATTGAAGACAAGAATATTGGTACAAAAGAAAATCCTAAGATTGTGAAGTTGTCCAAAACATTACCTGAAAAAGAAAAAGAAGAATATGTGAAATTAATGAAAAAATATACGGATATCTTTGCTTGGATTTATGAGGATCTCAAGGAGTATGATACCTCTATCATACAACATACCATTCCTATAAAGTTTGGGGAGAGTCCTTTTAAACAGAAGCTCAGAAGAATAAACCCCAAGCTGCTGCCTATTATTGAGAAAGAAATTAAGAAGCTATTTAATGCCAAGATCATTGTAACACTGAGGTTCTCAAAATGGGTTGCAAACTTGGTTCCTGTCAGGAAAAAGAATGGAGAGATAAGATTGTGCATAGATTTCCGCAATTTGAATAAAGTTTCCATGAAAGATAACTATCCTCTACCTAAGATGGATCATATACTGCAGCAAGTAGTGGGAGCTGAAAGAATTTCAATGCTCGATGGTTTTTCCGGGTATAATCAGATCAAGGTATTACCTGAAGATCAAGAAAAAACTGCTTTTACTACACCTTGGGGCACCTTTATGTATGCAAAGATGCCTTTTGGTTTGATGAATGTGGGGGCCACCTTCCAACGAGCTATGTACATTGCTTTTGAAGGGGAAACTGGAAATTTTGTAGTGATATACATGGATGATATCACAGTCTACTCAAAGTCTGACAGAGAGCATCTGCGTCATCTGGAAAAGGTGTTCATCAAATGTAGGAAGTTTGGTATATCGTTGAATCCAAACAAATCCAACTTTGCATTAGAAGAAGGAAAATTGATGGGCCATATAATATCAAAAGTTGGAATAAAAATTGATCCCGAAAGGGTAAGTGCCATTTTGAAAGTAGGAGAGCCCAGGAGTAAAAAGGAAATACAATCTTTCCTAGGGAAAGTAAATTTTCTGAGAAGGTTTGTGCCCAGTTTTGCTGAGATCCTAATGAATATCACAAATATGTTGAAGAAAGGTCACGAGATAAAATGGAATGTTGAAGCTAGGAAGTCCTTTTGGGAAATCAAAAAAGCAATATCAGAGGCTCCTGTGTTGGTGAGCCCAGATTTTACCAAAGACTTCTCAGTATTTTCATATGCTTTAGAATATACTATAGCTGCAGTTCTGTTACAAAAAAATGATGAAAATTTGGAATAGCCCATAGCGTTTTTTAGCAATATGTTAAGGGATGGAGAATTGAAATATGACATTATGGAAAAACAAGCTTATGCCTTAGTCAAAGCGCTGAAGGATTTCAGAGTGTATATTCTGCACTCACATATAATTGCACATGTTCCATCTGCTGTTGTAAAGGGAATCCTAACACAACCAGATCCAGAAGGTAGAAGAGCAAAATGGATTGCTACATTATTGGAATATGATATAGAAATAAAAACCACCAAGTTGATTAAAGGACAAGGACTAGCTAAAATGATGGCTAATTCAAATTGTGAAACTTTGCAAATTAATTTCTTATCTCATCAAGCTAATCAGTTAGATACAGAAGTGGAAGTAATGGCTGATTTTGTGGCTTCTCCATGGTATTCTGATATCGTATATGTCCTTCAAAATTTATAAGCACCGGAAGGGTTGAGTAAGTCAAGAGCCCGGTCCATAAAATTAAAAGCTGCTAAATTTTGTATCCTAAATCAATATCTCTATTGGAAAGACCCCAGAGGAGTGTTGCTAAATTGTCTTTTGGAAAATGAAGCTCAGCATACAGTCAAAGAATTTCATAAGGGAGATTGTGGGGGACATCACTTTTGGAAAGTGACGGCAAACAAAATTTTAAGAGCAGGCTATTATTGGCCTACATTATTTTCAGATGTGTATAAAGAAACTAGCAAGTGTCATCAATGCCAGATATTTGATGGAAAGATAAAGGTACTTCCTCTCCCTTTGAATCCCATAATAGTAGAAGCTCCTTTCCAGTATTGGGGTTTGGATTTTATTGGAGAAATAAACCCCAATTCATCAGGGAAACACAAATGTATTTTGACGGCTACAGACTATTTTACAAAGTGGATTGAAGCTATTCCCACTAGAAGAGCCACTGAAAATGTAATCATGGAGTTCCTTGAGGAAAATATATTGGCTCGATTCGGGTGCCCAAGAAGAATAGTAACAGATAATGCAGCTGCGTTTAAATCCAAGAAGATGATTGATTTCTGTCACAAGTACCATATAAGCCTCAATCATTCAACTGCCTATTATCCGCAGGGAAATGGGTTGGCAGAATCTTCTAATAAAAGCCTAGTAAGGATCATCAAAAAATTGTTAGAAGATAACAAAAGGTCCTAGCACACCAAGCTCAAGTATGCTCTATGGGTCGACAGAATTAGTACCAAAAGGGCGATTGGAATGTCCCCTTTCCAACTGGTGTATGGGACTGAAGTCATTTTTCCAGCATCATTGGGTGTTCCGGTTATGAGATATTTCCAAGATCAGCAAGAAGAACCTAATCATATGCAAAGGAGGATAAATCAGATTATTGAACTGGATGAGCAAAGGAATAAGGCTTATGAAAAGGTGCAATCACATCAAGAAAAAATGAAAAATACTTTTGACAGAAGAATCAAAGAAGAGCAGTTTTTGATTGATGATTTGGTCCTGAAGTGGGATGCTCCTAATGAAGACAAACACGGGAAATTTTACCATATGTGGGTAGGTCCTTATGTTTTTGCTGGATATAGAGGGTAAAACGGATTTCTACTAGAATATCCAAATGAGGTTCTTTTGGAAAGTAACCTTGTTAATGGAAGATATCTGAAACATTACCTGTCCTAAGGTGGAGGGTAAGATTTGTATTATAGCTTGTAAATACTTATTTCTCTTTACAAAGTTAACATGAATGGTAAGCTTAATGTACTTGAAGCCCGCGGTGAAGGCCCTAAGGTACAGGAGGCATGCTGTTCCCTTATTAAAACAAAAAATAATATATCTACAAAAAACAAAAGATGATTTTTTTGCAAGTTATTGTGAAAAATCAAATACAGGCACTTGGTCTACGAGTTCTTTGATACCTCACAGGGAGGATATCATCCCTAGATGGAGCCAGCTGTTAACACCGTTATTTAGAAAGAGGAGCAAGAAAAACATGGTGGAGAAGGTAATAGCACTTGCCAATACTTTGGTTAAAATTTTTATAGTATGAAAGTGTGATGAAAGGCAAAAAAATGAGGAGTTGTCAAAAGATACTACGGTGCGAAGCGGAAAGGAGAATATCAACAGCCTATATTATATCCGCTCTTCAAATATGTGAGGAAAATAAGTGTGTGCTGGAGGTTAAAGTGACATATGGATCAATGGTCGTCGATCCAGCTGGATGAGATCTACGGTCTATACAAGCTCCGCTTTGTGAACCCACGCTTTTGTTAAAACAATGGAGCCCAGCGGAATCGAGTACATGTTTCTTGATCTAACGGCGAAGAAATAAAGGTATATCACATCGACGGTTGTGGATGACTCCAGAGCAAAAACTTGCACGATGGATACGACCAAGACACCCAGCGGAATGAGATATGTGGCGCATGATCCGAAGGTTGAAAATCAAATGTGAAATAGATCAATGGTCACGAATGGATCCGGAACATGAAGGTGCATGGTATATAAAGGTAAGGGGTGGTTGCATTATATAAACTGCTGTCCACATGGCTAATCATTATACAATCCAGAGACGAAAGTGGTTTATTGGAAACCACCAAAAGGACGCTCCGGAGTGGGGTCCTATAAAAGGGAAGTTGACTTGTCCCGTGGTTATTTTATTGGTGTCGAACGGGTGAAAAATACTTGCGGATTTGTCAACCTTTGACTGTCAATTTCAAGCACACACCGCTACAGTTGACAGGTAAGGCTTAAACGCCCATAATTCGTCTGTCTAATTGCCATTTATAAGCTGAATTATGGACCAGATAAAGGAATTGCAAGGGTCTGGTCGTATTGTAGATGACAGGGAAGATTATTTAGTTGATAGGGATAGAGGTGTGTGCGACCTGTTTTTGTCTATAGGAAGCATGTCGGCCAGTAAAGAAAAGTTATGGCACTATAATTCATAGGGAAACAATGTCTTGAATGTCTATAAATCCTTTTTGTATTATTTCGCGCTCGAACAAAACTTACATTTCCCATAATTTACGGAATGGTGTGCTATGAATTATTCCCCTTCTCAGAGAATCATTATTAGCCACTCTACGTCTCGAATCCTCTGTAAAATCAGTGCCACAGTCATCCGCGAAAATCTGAATTTTCCTGACAGTTACCCTGACTAACGTGAACCTGTGAATGAGTCAATCCTTGCTGAATTGTTCAAGAGTTGTGAAACTGAATTCCGTTGCCTATTCCTGTCTAATATTTTGAAAGAAGGTCAATCTTTAAATGGGCTTTTCTTACCCTACCCTGTGCGTATTTTCAAAAGTGAAGTTCAATTAGTGGTATCTCTGGTCTGTCAAATATTGGGTCTTGATGATGATTGTCGCGTGAGTGAAGTCATCCTTGGTTTTTTATTGAGAATAAGTTCTTTAGGTTCTGAATCCCAGTCGGTTCGAGTGTTCAGTTTTGACGAATACTTAGCGGAAGCAATCCATCTTTAGTTAAGTGAATTTTCGAAAGTCCGGTTCTTTAAATTTCAGACTTACCTGTTGAACATGCTGCTATGTTCAAATGTCACTGAGTTGCAATTTTTGAGTACTATTTTCTCCTCTGATTTGCCCAAGCAAATCAGTATGTTTGAATTCACCAATTCAATTATTTCTAAGATATATAAAATGTTTTTCGATGAAGAATTTCCCCGTGTGCTAGAAGAGATGAAGTGTCTGATGCAGTCCTCACCCGAGGACCGAGTGGGAGACTGGTTCCTAAATAAAGATTCCACAGTTTTAAGAATATATGGATTCACTGGACAACCTTATAGGTTACCATCTTTCCTCACTACGAGAATTTTTGCATTGGAATTCATGAGGAAGAGACTGCATTCAGAAGAAGAGCATTTTGGAGCTTTCAAAAAATCCTCAAATGTCAAATTTCCTCTTAAGGTTGGATCCTTTATTTTCAAGAATAAAGGTGCCTTAGTGTTTATTGAAAAATGATTGGAGAACATGGAATTTTAGAAGGATGCAAGGATAAATTATGATCCTCACCATGTAATCTCCCTGAGGAAACAGGCCAACAAGAACAAACCGTTTGATCACCAGTCTATGGAAGGTTTGGCTGAAACAGCCAATCTATTGCAGTTTATGGAGACTCCTAGGTCTAACGAAGATACACGTATCGTACCAGTTACAGTATCCCAAATAACAGAGGGTACTAGTATTGTAATTAAAAGAAGTCTCTCTGAGGTCGAGAGCATGGAATTGGATGAAGACGGATCACATAAAAAAGCCAAGCTGTCTCAAGGTGGTGAAATTTCAAGTGAAGAAATTTCTGATGATTTCAAGAAAGTTGCCTTGGTCCCAACAAAAGTTGTACAAATAAATCAGTTTTCATTTAAAAGTGTAGATGGTTCAAAGTCAAGTTCAACTTTTAATTCAAAAGAGGAGATCAAGGCTAGTTGTATGGAGAAAAGAAAACAGTCGCTAGAAGAGACAAGAAGTTTGCTTCCGCGAGTAAGAAATTTAAACAATCCAAAAACTTCTTTGATCTCTGCCAGAGATGCCGAAAGAAATACCTTCAAGTTAGCCGTGGTGAATGACAAAAAGATGTCAGAGATGGAAATCCGGTTGGATAAAATCAGTATATCGGATGAGATACAACTTCATAAGAAAACAAGTGATATCATTTATTCAGACATTTATGATGAGAATAAACAAATTACATATTTTGGTAGATAAATTAGAAATTCAATTGAAGCATGAAAGAATTGAAAATAAGGCCAATGCCATTCAGATTAAGAAACTACAAGCAGATATTTTCAGTTCAGGTAATGAAAAAGATAACACCCAGGCGGTCAGAAGAATGCTAGAAGAAAAAGATAATGCGCTCCAAGTTTTAAAGAAAAAATTGAAGACCCCGGGCACCGAACATGTTCATTCCTCCGAGTTATTGGTTTTAAAAGAAGAGAAAGATAAAATACATCAAGAGATGATGGAACATAAAGGAAAAGCTGTCGAGCTGCAAGAAGAAAAATACATATGGGAAGCCGAGAGAAGTGAACTGATATCTCAAATTTCTTTGCTGAAAAAGGAACATAACGAGGAAAAGGAGATCATGGAGGAGTTGATGAGTCAGACACCTATTGATGATGACTTATCTATTGTGAATATTGACAAACCATTGAATGACTTCTCTGCAGATGACTTGTCAATACCTATGTCCCAGGTCAGCTTAAAAGAGGAATAAGTAAAAGAATTAAAAGCAGAGAATGAAAAGATCAAGTCTGAATTGGCCAAAGTAAATGAGAGTAAAAATAAAATACTGCAAGACAAGAATCAGCTGCAGAAAAAATTCAATGAACTTAAAGAGAAGAACATCGGGAAAGGTCCTCTCCAAGGGGCAGAGCACATCATTTGGGACACCTTGTCTATAGAGATTACCAAATTACGGCACCATCTGAACTATATCGATGATCTATGCATTTTCATCAACTTGGCCCACCAAAGACTAAAGTTAATGAATGAACATATGGAAAAAAGGCCCCTTACCACAGCCCAGAACACATTGAATTTTTTAAATTCATTAACATATCAGAAATTACATGACATGGGGATAAAAGACAGGATATCAATAGTGCTATGGGCTAAGAAGTTCATCCACAAGCATCATTTAATGAAGATTGTCCAAGACAGAGCTGATGAAATGGTTTCTCAAGTTAATAACTTCAAGCAGGTTTTCAAAGAGCTATTTGAGGATGGCCTGCCTTCTTTTTGGGACGAGGAGGGACGGTTGTTTTCTCAGGAGCATTATCACAGCTTGTTAGTTTAGAGCCGCATGGACCACTCTAAATTTGATGATTTGGAATAAAGGCCTAACAGGAAAAACTATTGTGGGTAAACTGACGGAGGATTTCGAAAATTTTCAAAAGTTCCCGATGATCAGGAAAGGATTGCCCAAGGTGTCATATGAAGCGTACATGGAGCTGGAAGTGGCCATTCGATAAATGATGGAATGTGATATCCCAAGCTCAGATCAATGGAAGGCTTTGGAAAGGTTCGGGAAGAGAAAATACATCCTTCATTCATAGAGACAGGTGTTACGCGCCAAGGAGCTGACTAGACGAAGACACGTTATCAAGTTGATTTTAGCTAAATGATTTGTTAGGATTAAAGCTGTAGTTTATTCCTAAGAGTTAGGAATTCAGTTACAAGACTTTAATTAAGCCGATCATTCAATTATGAATCTTCTTGGAAGATCAAACTATTTTATCTATATATTTGCATCTATTTTATGAGATGGGGGTTGGAACCCGTCCCGTTGCTGAGAGTTTTGTAAAACATATATTTTTGAAGAACAAAGTTGAATGTGAATGAATTATGAGAGATTCATGCATCATTTATATTACAGTTTGTGCTTCTCATTCTCTGTGATTGTTTTTTTTCCAGTTTTACACTCCATTCTGTTTCCTTCATATTTGAAATATAGTGTTGAATGACTAAAACTCATGCTGGCCGTGCTTTGATCATTGTTTCAAATATTTTATAAATCCTTATGCTAAAGTCAATATAGAATTCATTGTATGATGCTCTGTATTGATGGATTGTTCTCTTCTCTTCTATTCCAAATGAATCAATGAATGACTGTGATTAAATGGTTACCTTGCCTTTGATAAATTCTTGAACATGCGATTTTGTGATATTGTTATCTATATGTGACTCCATGCCCAATGGTTCTGTGTATTGTTTCAACCATCTTTATAATCTTTGAGTGTTGACATATATTTCTGGCCTTGTTAAATCTATATCTAAGAGATCCCTCTCTAGAAAGAAAAGTCAGTTTCTTTCTAAAAGTGGTTTTGCTGTTACTCTTGGGATTTACTTTTTACAACCTGAGTAAATTCTGAGTGCTAACACCACCTACATTGGCTTCTCTTTTATGTTTATGTTTAATGTTTTTTCTCCTTGTATTATTTGTAGATCCCACATTGTTTGGAAACCATGTCCATTGATTGAAAACTTTAGAAATGATATTCACTTGAAAGTTAATAGTGTCATAATGATTTCTTGTCCACACACTAAGTACTGGTAATGGCGTTATGATGACAAAATGATTATGCATCTTTTTTGGATCATAAACTATTGGAATCACATTAATATGTTGTCATCAGCATGATTAAAAATATTGTTGAAGTGAAGATATGCAGTAATAGGAGTGGAATTACACCTCTTATGTTTCAGTGGTTAGAAATACATAACGAATATTATTTCAAAAGCATCCTCTCTGATTAAGGGGATAGTACTATAACTCAGGTATCTTTGATGACGAGTACATTCTCGCTAAACAATTACGATTTATTTAGTGACTTTAATCACTAGGGAGACACCTATGTTAGTCAAGAAAACGCAAGTCATCATATGTTGTAATATGGTTAAAGATATTTGGGTATGTTATGGAATGATGACATTTATGTAGAACATGAATTCATGCCATGTAAGATGCTCAGATCATGAAGTTTATGTTATTATCAAGGAAAATTATATGATGTTATAGCTTGAAGATAAATAGAAGAACTATAATATAAAGGACTGTTAAAAACATGAGAATGCATAGAAGAGTTTACCAAGTTCTTTCTTGATGTTTGTTGTTATGTACTCTTGAGGTATTTATCATATGTACTCTTGTTGTATTTGACACTTATGCTATGGTAACCTGGATGGTGTAGATTGTTGAATGATTCGAAACGAATGTTTTAAAAGCTTCTAACCAAGATGGTTCATTTGTTGACTAAATTAAAGTATGATTTAGTCAGGAATGGTAGTGGTATCAAAATATTAAGTTGCCTATTGAAAGTATAAGAAATTTTTGTTATTAAACGGATTTGGGGTTGTAACATATGGTATCAGAGTGAGAGTTTAAACACTTGTGCCTATTTGGGATAAAAATGCTCCTACATATTTCGTTTTAGAAACCAACGATTGAGTTTTGTTTTGTGATCATAGAAATCAACAAGTTCACATTGTTCTGCAACATAGGTAACTTAAGATGTACCAAACACAGATATTTATTGACCTTGTAGTTGTCCAGGAGAAGGTGGAACATTTTCTCAAAATCACAATGAAGATGGCCCATTACTTTTGCTAGTTCAATGTCAGGCCCAATGATATAAGTACATAGGTATCTGGGTATTTCCTTGATTACTTCCGAATATGTTTACGAATGGCTAAGACGATTTCTTTGTCTCTATTTGAGTTGTGCCAATAAATTTTAATGAAGTATAGAAGTCTTCTTAGAAAAACTCATGGTCGATGAAGGTACTATAGCAATCTCTGTCATGAATTGTAATGTGGGATTTTGAATTTCTGAAAAGTGACCTTTGAAACCTACATGCATAGTTGAACCCACTACTAATGACTTTCGGTATATAAAGGATTCTTAGAAATACAAGGTTGACAAATTGTAATAGGTTACATTGAAAACTTTCGAACCATTGTTGTTAAGGGCTAGTGGGAAAGGGTTATGTCACTAACAATAAAATATAGGACTACTAAAGATCTAATGAGAATTGAAATTTGATTATAAGTCTTCTAGACATAATTTGGGGTTCATTATTTGTAATAAATAAATGTAAGTGGCTCATGAGAGTATACTCCAAATTCTTAGAGGTATCTGGTTATAAATATGTATATGTATATAACTTACCTAAATTCCTTGAAGATAGCAAGGTAACTATTGAAAGGAACTTGATAAGTTGATTTTTTAGGAGTAATTGTATTACCCTTGAAACTCTCTAAAAGATTAGCTACAAACTATCACATATAGTAAAATGGTTTAAACACAAAGGTAAGAAATGCCAAAATAGTGGGCTTATATTATATTGTCAAGATTATACAAAATGCAAATTGTATCAAATGAATGTTAGTGGTGTTAAAACTACATACTAACATTATATAAAATATGAAACACCCTTTACAATTGGAATTTCATGTAAACCAAGAGCAAACAATTGCAATAGATCGTATGGATACGTCGATACTTATTAGTCAAACGACTACGATTGCATATAGATGTTGGTAATGAAATAATTTGGTGGAAGTTCATGACTAATTATAGCCAAAACAATTAATTGATTAAGCATTTAGATCAAAGTTAGGAGGAAGTAATGGTTCTCAAGATTTGGTCTGTTAGTTTCGAACAAAATTCTTTCACCTATATGTATGCACATAACTAGCATATGACCTTGGGTCCTAAATGCATATGTCATAAGGAAGAATTATGTTTTTATATTGTTAATCTAGTCTGGATATCGTGAACTAATAAACCTAGAAATGGTTAGTTGTTGCACATAATAAGTGAATGATGAGAGAAGTGAATTTGGTCTCTAAACCTGTGTATAACAATAAATTATCAAAAAGTGAATGTTAACTTCTTTATCAGAAGTTGCTGGTTAACTTGTGAATGTTGAATACCATTAGCATACTAAATGGATGCTAAGTAAGGGTAGGACCTGAATTGCATAGTTGTTGGGAAGAGAACTCAAGTTAGTTACACTAATACCATTGTTATAATGTATCCTTTAAATATAATTATTAGTGTGCAAGAAATTGGGTTATGCACATAAAGACTATTGAACCATTTATACATCTTCATTGGTATTATTGATCCTCTTATACATTTTCACAAGAAGGACAACATTCCTTACAGTGTTTCTTCAAAAGGGAAAAGGAAAACTAGACTGCTTATGAACTTGGACTACATTACGGCTAAGGTAAATAGCATGATGTGTTGTGCCTAATGTTACTAGTTGTATAGAATGAGTGCACCTATATAAAGGCTCTGATTTTTTATAAACTAGAAAATTCGTAAGATATAACATAAGCAGTTGAGATATGAAATTACGGTAAGCACATTTACTTTGAATTACTGATATTATTGGAATTTTCGTGTCCCTAGCATTGCCACTCATGAATGTGGTGTAAAGTTGGAATATCCTTTCACTAGTAATTATCCAAATATAGACGAGTAAGGATTTCTAAATATATTGATATTGAAAATAATAAATTGATGAATGTTGTATAATGTTAAATGCTAACATTGCAGGATATGCTAAGAACACTATCAGTCAGAATTGACTGTTAGTAAGAATATTCATTGCCTCAAATAATGAGGTTAAGAATGGGTGATATTTTATTTGTTATAAGTTGTTGAATTTTGAGGTTTTATAAACCAAGGATTAACTGTGGATGATGTTGTTTATATACTAACATTGTAGGCTTCACCAAGATTAATACCACTGTTATAATCGATGTTCACTACGGGATATAAATCCGCCTGCGTATATAAGTTGTGCTCAATTGCGCATAAATGAGTAAGGAGTAATTTTTCTAGATGATATACATGGTTATATAACTCATGAATGATGATTAAAATTGCTGCAAGTTATGAAACTATGATGATTAATTAATGAAATTTTGGGTTATCCATAGATGCTTGACTAACCGTGTAGCCAATTCACGAATCGGGACAATGACAGTAAAGTCATGCGAAGCACCAAGAAGTGTGTGTTACGAATAGTTAAAGTGAAATTTATACTAAATACAAACAAGGAAAAATTGAATGCTGCGAGAGGACAATGGTGTTAAGCAAGTGATTGTCGTGTGAGCACATTATTCTTAGGCATATATGCTGCAGGAGCACAATGGTGTTAGGAAAGTGATTTTCACGTGAGCACATTGGTGTTAGGAATATAGTGTTGCAAGAATAAGACCTAGGAAAAATAGACATCTAGAAGACAAGATGTTATTTGATGTCACTGAAGAGAAACCTTTTAACTAGTGGTTGAAAGGGAGAGTAATCTCAGAAATTGTTGTAAGTCCACACGAGAATGGAAAAGGAACTCAAGGGAGTTTGGAAAACATAACAAACATAAAAACATGTTAATGAATTTCCAAGTAATTAGGCTGTTACATGATTAATTTGTAATTTGAAGAAAAGATTTCCTCAAGTCGAGAACGAGATAACTATCCAAAGGTTGGAGATAAAACCAACACCCAAAGGGTAGTAATTATGTTTTATTGATGAATAAATTTCATTATGAAAATGATTGGGTATTATGACACCAATGAAAATTAGAAAATTGCAGATCGTTACAATGCAAAAGGATCTATGGCTTTTGTTTAAGTTGAATTATGATTTTGGACATGAATTACTGAATAACATTGGGCTAGACCCGAACCTGGTGCACGAAACTGCAGGTCTTGAATGATAGCAAATTGATAAGGAACCCAAAAGATCGATAGAGATCAGGATGCAAAGAACAAAAAGAAGAAAGGATGATGGAATGGAATAAACAAATTAGCTAGACAACTAGAACACCGAGGACGGTGTTATTTCCATGAGAGGGAGGATGTAATATCCCGCTTGTTGTACCCTGAATACTTTGTAATTGTAAAGATGGTTATTGTAATTGTTTTGGTGAGGAGCTCAAGGCCAAGGCCGCACTAGAAACAAGACCTGGAACTCAATATGAGTTAGTTACATAAAGGATAAACTCATCCCAACCAAGATACCATACCTTGGTACTTAAATATGAGTAAGCCTGGGTAGAGGGAGTTGCACTCTTCTTAAAAATCGACATAGAGGAGTTAAGGAGTCAAATCGTAAAAATTAAAGGAGAAAAAGCAACCCAAGGAATTTATTGTAAAAAAAGCTAGAGGTCATAGCCCTAATAAAGAATGGAAAAGTAGGTATCATCTTCGGCATACCCCATTTAATAATGGATATATACCATATACCTAGTCTAATATATATATATATTATAAAAGAATAGAGGGTGCTAGTTAACCCAGCTAAGAAGCTGAGGTGGAAGACAAAGCGACGGGTTGTTCCATCGAAAGGAGCATCGATCACCTGGGGAAATCAAAGAAAAATATAATGATTTCCTTTGAAAACCTAAGCCTTGGGTGTCAACCTAAGTAGAAATAAGTTTTGATCAAGAAGATCCCTCGGTTAGCAGATAGCAGCCCGTATGACCCTCCTTTTGGTGTCTTTAGTTTAGCCTTAAAAAAGGGCGAAGCAGGTATTTCTTACTTAAAAGAAATAATGATTTATGGTTGAAATTTTAGGGTTATTTCTAAATTAAATTATAATGATACCTTATACTAAAATACATGGGAATAATTCCTTATAAAATAACTTATAAGTACCATGATAAGGATATTTGTCCTTATTGAAAAATTATGGTTTTAGTACTCTTCCGGAAGGGTATCTTGATAAGTGTGCAACACACAAAATTCCTTTAAATACTGTGTTTTGTTAAATAAGATATTTTACTAATTAATTGAGAAAAAAAAAGAGGGAATAATAAAGGAAAAGACCATTTTTGGGCGAGACGCATGCCTGTAGAAATTTTCTGGACAACCAAATTTTAGGAAGGCCTGCCTCGGCAAAAATAGTGGCAAATTTACTGCCTAGTCTCATGGGAAGTTGGTGCACAGTAGGAGAAGACCATTTCCCATTTGGTTATTTATGGGGTACAAAATTGATTATAGGGGGTGGAATCACTCTCCTTAGTTCCCATTTTTTCTCATAGAGAGGGTTGTCATTGTCTATGGAGGAGGATCTTAGTCGAGGAGATGGAAGTGAATTCCTTGGAGGAGGAGATTGGAATCATGGTGGTTTGGAAATGATGGGGCAATATGTTTCATGCTTCAAAATGGTCCAGTTATCTACACCTTCAGTTCAGGATCAGGCATGACCTCCAAATATCTACGTTGGATATATCTTGCAAGCGGGATCTGAAGACTTAATGGTTTCCAGAATCTACAACTCAGATATGAATATTGGTTACGATTTGCATTATTCAGGTTTGCAGAGTCTTTATATGCTTTATAGATCTTGAGATCCAGTGTCTGTGATTTTGATTTGGAATAGGTGTTAACTCTCTATATTTAGTTTCCTTGACTACGTTGGATCCACTCTGAAATTGCTTGTTTTTCTATTTCCCACCATTTGGTTGCATTAGATAAATCACCAAAGTGGGTGAAACTTTAGATGGAGTTCTGTAATTTTTGTGTTTTCATTTTTTAATTTTTTTTCCGTCAAACATATTTGTTGGTAAAGATGGAAATCGGTTTATGGTTAGTTGTTTGAGAACAAAAAGCATAAGATCACAACGACTCCCAATAACTCAAACCCTTAACCAATGGATGGCCATTCCATGCTCTCGATCCCTTCTGCATATTTGTTTTGTGTTGTGTTGATCACTAGTGATGACAAATATCCAAACCATGAGATGATCCACCCCGTTGCTTTTGATAACACATACCTCCCATCAAATGTGACTCGATCATTATGCATATAAATATATAAATATTTGGTTGCGTGTGATTTGTTATTAATGTTTTATTCAGATACTGTCAACTAACGATCATTTCATCATGATAGTGTTGTTATAACAAGATATCTAGGAAATCACCAGTTACTCATAAGGTATGTTACAGGTATTGTTCGGATGCATGATGTTAATGATTTATCCAGATATTTTCAGCTAACAATCATTTATCATGATAGTATTCCTATAATAAGATATCTAGGAAATTGCGAGTTACACATAAGGTATGTGTAAGAGTACCAGTTATTAGTTCAGTAGTTCTCAGCTCAATAAGGTGGGGATGTGAGTCATTGTTACATATCAATACAGATTCTAAAATATGTATTGTAATTGTTGAATGGCTACGTATTCTCTGAGATGGTAAAATCTGATTTAATAACACATTTGGTATGAGCATGATAGAAAATTGTTGCAACTACAATGTTACAGACTGTAACCTCTTAATGCAATGAATCATTAATGAAAATAATGTCACATGATGTGACCTTTTGTGGACATATCCCATAGATCAGGAGAACCACCTACATTGGCTTCTCTTTTATGTTTATGTCTAAATGTTTTGTCTCCTTGTATTGTTTGTAGATCACACTTTGTTCAGCAACACTGTCCATTGATTGAAAACTTTAGAAATGATAATCGCTTGAAATTTAATAGTGTCATAATGATTTCTTGTCTGCACATGTAATGTCCTCTTCTTCTTAGGCATTGAGGACCAACCCGCTAACCTGTGTGATTCCTATAGGTTCGAGCGGGTACTGACAGTCAAGGAATCAACCAAAGACTGATGGCATATATAGAAGATCTAGGGCATCAATATTATATCACCACTAGGTTGAAGAGGGGCACTAGAGCCAAAGTCCACCTACATGCATGACATCTGGGCATTATTTAATGATGCATGCACCCAATTAAGTCTTCGTGTGCATGCATGGAATTCAACTGCAAATTAGAAGATAAAGTGACCTAATTAGGTCAAAAGTTAGGGTTTTTGCAGTTGAGAGTTATAAAATAAAGATAAAGTGAATGGATAAGTCACTTATGTGATAATTGATTCATGGATTTGAATTGGAGAGCTCAAAAATCTAAGTTTGGGTTGAGCGCATGCTCAGCTAACTGGTGTATTTCAGCATCGAAATCTATTTTCCCTAGTTCATCATCGGGTTGGATCATCTAGGTTCAGCACTAGTTCATCATCAGGTTACATTTAGCAGTTATTTTGAGAGGTTGATTATTCATCCAGCCAGAGGGTTTCACCATCACACCATGTCACCGTGATTAGAGACAAAGCAATTTGTTTTCCTACCTACATGGTTTAGAACTTCTGCATGCTGCTTCCATCATCATCAGAGGGGTATTATAACCCTAGTGCACATCATCAGGGCTCCCAACAGTAGCTTATTTATTATTCTGGAGCTTATATAGTTTGAGAGGAGGGTGCATTCACCTGTGGAGGACGATTTGGTGTATCTCCTTATTCCTCTAGTAGAATACTTGCATGCTAGGACCAGTCTCTTCACAATCAGCTAATCTATATACTGGTATGTACATGCATTTATTTCTCCTATTTTATAGCATCTCGATATTTTTCTAGGGAACATATATGCATGCAACTGCATGGATACAAAGTCTGGGGTTTTCTTTCCTATTTGATTAAGGAGTAAGTCTATAATCCATCTACAATATACACATTAATAGGAAAATATCTGTTTGGGATATTACAGTGGTATCAGAGCTATTTTCCTGGCCAGTTGTGGGCATGCAAAAATTATAAATGAATCCAGGAGACCCATACAACATTACTCACAGGAGACAGAGGTATAGAGTCAGAGAAGAGGAGTTAGAGGACATAGATTTGGGGAACAGAGAGTATCAGTTTGAAAAAGGCAAAGAAACAATGGCCGATGATGATAAAATAGCTTTCAATAGTCTCATATCAGCCATAAAATAACTCACCATTGGGGAAAAAGAAATGATGAGCACCTTCAAGAAAATGACTGAGAAGAATGGGCCACCCCACACAGTCCCTTATTTCCCAATAGTGATAGGGTATCCACTAGTAGTAGTAGGGAGCACTTACATACCAACATGCAAAGCCATCCCCATATATACAATCCTTTCTGACCTACCATGCCTCAATTCTTAGATAGTCCAGTTGCAGTGCCTCTAGCACAAGCACATGAGTGGTGGTACCATGGGTTATTGACACTGGGTCACAACACCATCACCTCATACACAAATTTTACATAGAGGCTCATTGAGTAGTTTGATCGAAAGGATCCATAGGTACACTTTAGGGAGTTGGCACAACTCAAGTAGACAGGGAGTGCAGATGCTTTTATTTCTTAGTTTCATAGGATAGAAGTCATGGTCATAGATATATCAGAGAGCAGGTTGATTATGTTGTTCACTGAGACTCTCACTGAACCCTTACGGGGATGGGTCAAGTCATATAGGCCCACCACCCTAGAAGATGCCATCAGATAGACTAGAGACTTTCAGTATTTAGTGCCCAAAACTAGGTTTCCTCCCAAGACCAATGTTCCTATTAAAGATAAAGAAAGAAAACTATGGCCCAAGAAAGAATGGATGGACAATGATACCCGACAACACCTTAGAAGAAAAAATTTATGTTTCACTTTCCAGGAACCATGGATACCAGGTCATAGATGTTTAGGAAAAGAAAAGGCCTACTACATAGAGGATTATTCCAATAGTGAGGAGGATGAGGATTACCGAGATCAAGAGCAAGGAGAGACAACAGAGATAGTTGCTGAGGGACATGCCTCAGGAGGTACCATTGCTACCATGACAAGGGTTCCTAGATTCCACACTCTTCAGATCATAGGTACCGTACAGGGCCACAGAGTGGGAGTACTGATAGATGGTGGGGCATCCCACAACTTTACTAATGCTGCATGGGTTAAAAAGAGAGACATTCATACTGAGAGCTTTGATGGGTTTTCGGTAGTAGCAGCAGGTCACGCCATGGAGTGTAGTCAGAGGATTCCTAAATTAAAGGTAACGCTTGGGAATTATATAGTGATAGAGATATTCTATGTGGTAGATGTACCTAACATGAATGTGGTACTAGGTGTTCAGTGGTTGTATTCCATAGGGAAGTATTCCACAGATTACCAGACCATGGAGATGGAGTTTACAAGAGCAGAAGGACAGAAGGTGGTATTGAGAGGGATGAATACCTATCCTCCCACAACCGTGACATCACATAGGATGGAGGCAGTACTCCGGGAGGGAGATATTGAGTGGGTTGCAGAGTGTATGGTTACCTTCAAGAAACCACCAGACGAGGTCACACATCATCCAGCAGATATAGAGGCCTTACTACAGAAGCACAAGGTAGTATTCGGAGACCTTCCAGCAGGTCAACCTCCAGATAGGGGATTTGAGCACATTATTGAGTTAGAGGAGGGGACCCAAGCAGTTATCACCACTCCTTATAGACATCCCAAGAGGTATAAAGATGAGATCGAGAGTACAATCAAGAAACTACTCAAGATGGGATACATCAAACTTAGCTCCAATACCTTTGCATCTTCAGTATTGCTAGTGAAGAAAAAGGATGGAACCTTACACATGTGCATTGATTATAGGGCACTCAATAAGAAGACCATAAAGAACAGGTATCCCATCCCTAGGATTGATGATTTAATGGATGAACTACACAGGGGAAAGTACTTTTTCACAATTGATCTCTGCTTAGGGTACCATTAGATTCGAGTCAAGGAATAGGATGTTCCAAAGACTGCTTTTCGTTGCCACTACGGACATTATGAGTTTCTAGTGATGCCATCTGGGCTCACTAATGCACCAGCTACTTTCCAATCATGCATGAACCATATCTTCAGGACACAATTGCGTAAATATGTTCTGGTATTCTTTCACGACATATTGATATACAGTCATACTTGGGAAGAAAATTTGAGACATCTTGATGAAGTACTTGGTATTCTACAGGAGAAGTCACTATATGCCAAAATGTCCAAGTGTGAGTTTGGCATGCAGGAGATGTTGTACTTAGGACATGTGATAGGGGCCAATGGGGTCCAAGTGCACTTAGAGAAGATTCAGGAAATTTTGGATTGGGATACACCTAAAAATGTGACAGAACTGAGCGACTTTTTGGGCCTTTGCACCTACTACAAGAGGTATGTCAACGGATTCTCACAGATGATCGCACCCCTCACAGATCTTACCAAGAAGGGAGAATTTAGTTGGTTGGAGGCAGCACAACAAACATTCAAGAAAATGAAGGAGGTAATGACTTCATGCCTAGTATTAGCTTTACCATACTTTTCTCAATCCTTTTTGTTAGAATGTGATGCTTCAGGAGAGGAAATTGGGGCAGTTTTGATGCAGAACAACAACCCCATTGCACTTGAGAGCAGGAAGCTCAAAGACTATGAGTGCCACTATTTGATATATGACAAAGAGATGTTAGCTATCCTCCATGCACTAACCAAGTTCAAGCAGTACTTAGTAGTAGCCAGTTTTAAGGTTAATAAAACTCACAATAGCATGAAATACTTCCTAGAGCAGAAAGAGATAAATGAGAGACAACAAAAATGGGTAAGTAAAATTCAGGCTTATGACTTCAAGATTGAGTACATAAATGGGAAGAGCAATGTAGTGGTCGATGCACTTTCTAGACAACCAACTACTTTATCCCTTATGAGCATCTCATCATATTGGAGGTCTCATCTTTTGGTTGAGTACTCCAAAGATAAGTTTGCTTGCGGGCTATTGGCTAGACAGATTCAGGATGATAGGTATAGGGTCATTGATGATATCATATATTACAAAAATAGAATCTTCTTGGTTCCAGAGTCTCCCCTTAAGAAGAAAATATTACAGGCCTCACACGATTCACCATTAGCAGTGCATTAGGGGTTTCGCAAGACCTACAGATAGATTAGAGAAAGTTTCTCATGGAAGGGCCTCAAGAAAGATGTGATACAACATGTGAGGGAGTGCAGCTTGTCCTAACAAAAAAAAATAGAGCACATCCACCTAGCTGGTTTACTACATCCCTTACCTATTCCTGAGCAGAAATGGGAGAGCATTTCTTTGGACTTCATTACTGGGTTGCCCAAGGTCCAAGGCAAAGACTGCTTGTACGTATTAGTGGATAGATTGACTAAGTTTACTCACTTCTTTGCCATATCATCAGATTATTCAGTAGCACAAGTAGCAGAACTATTTTTCAGATAGGTATTTAGACTCCATAGGTTACCAAAGACCATTTTCAGTGACAGGGACAACAAATTCACAGGAGCCTTTTGGCAAGAGCTTTTTCGGTTATTGGGTACCGAGTTAGCCATGAGCACAATTTATCATCCGCAGAGTGATGGGAAGATAGAGATTGTTAATAAATGGATTGAGGGATACTTTAGAAATTATTTATTAGGTCAGTAGAGGACATGGATCAAATGGTTACACTTGGGTGAACATTGTTACAACACCACCTACCATATGACCATTAGGATGACCCCTTTTCGAGCCCTGTATGGGTATGATGCCTCCACTTTTGCAGAATAGATATTTGGTGATACCAGGGTCCCCAAGGCCAAGGAGTGTATTCAAGAGGGTCGAGGTATCCTCAAGATACTCAAGGAGAACATACAGGCTGCTCAAAATCAATAGAAGATAGATGCAGATAGGCACAGAGTTGAGCATAGTTTTGAGGTGGGAGACTTCATTTATTTACACCTATAGCCTTACCGACAGTCAACTATTAAAAATAAAGGATCATAAAAACTCCAACCTCATTTCTATGGTCCATACAAGATAATTCAAAAGGTTGGAGAGGTAGCATATGAGCTAGAACTACCCCCAGAGAGCAAGATTCACAATGTATTTCATGTCTCCAATCTCAAGAAGGTGGTTGGTTAACAGATTGTTACATCTTCCAAGATACCTCCCCTTGATGATGAGGGGAAAATGGTTCTGATTTTGGAGCACATCCTAGATGTACGAGAGTGAAAAATGAGGAACAAAATCATCAGAGATTACATGGTTCAGTGGAAATATATGCCTATAGAGGAGGCTACTTGGGAGGCAGAATGGGTATTACAGCACCCAGCTTTATAGTTGCTCAAGGACAAGCAAATTTGAGCGGGGAGGACTGTAATGTCCTCTTCTTATTAGGCACTAAGGACCAACCTGCTAACCTATGTGATTCCTATCTGTTTGAGCAGGTACTGATAGTTAAGGAATCAGCCGAAGACTGATGCCATATATAGAAGATCTAGGGCATCAATATTATATCACCATTGGGTTGAAGAGGGCCACTAGTGCCAAAGGCCACCTGCATGCATGACATCTAGGTATTAATTAATGATGCATGCACCTGATTAAGTCTCCATGCACATGCATGGAAGTCAACTACAAATTAGAATATAAAGTGACCTAATTAGATCAAAAGTTAGGTTTTTCACAGTTGAGAGTTATAAAATAAAGATAAAGTGAAGGGAGAAGTCACTTATGTGATAATTGATTTGTTGAGTCGAATTGGAGAGCTCAACGAGCTAAGTTGGGGTTGAGCGCATGCTCAGCTAACTGGTGTATTTTGGCAGCGAAATATTTCTACCCTAGTTCATCATCAGGTTGGATCATCCAGGTTCAAGACTAGTTCATCATCAGGTTACATTCAGTAGTTATTCTGGGAGGTTTATTATTCATCCAACCAAAGGGTTTCACCGTCACATCGTGTCACCATGATTAGAGACAGAGAAATTCATTTTCCTACCTACAGGGTTCAGAAATTTCACATGCTACTTACATCATCATCAGAGGGGTATTATAACCCTAGTGCACATCATTCGGGCTTCTAGTAGCAGCTTATTTATTATTCTAGAGCTTATATAGTTTGAGAGGAGGGTGCACTCAGCTTTGGAGGACGATTTGGTGTATCTCCTTATTCCTCTAGCAGAATCCTTGCATGCTACGAATAGTCTCTTCATCATCAGCTGATCTATATACTGGTATGTACGTGCATTGATTTCTCCTACTTTATAGCATCTCAGTATTTTTCTAGGGCACATATTTGCATGCAACTGCATGCATCCAAAGTTCAGGGTTTTCTTTCCTATTTGATTAAGGATTAAGTCTATTAGCCATCTACAATATACACATAAACAGGAAAATATCAGTTTGGGATATTACAGCACACCAAGTACTGGTAATGGCATTATGATGACGAAATGTTTGTGCATCTTTTTTGGATAATAAACTATTGGAATCACATTAATATTTTGTCATCAGCATGATTAAAAATATTGTTCAAGTGAAGATATGCAGTAGTAGGAGTGGAAGTACACCTCTTATGTTTTAGTAGTTAGAAATACACAACGAATATTATTTCAAATGCATCATCTCTGCTTAAGGGGATAGTAGTTATATAACTCAGGTATCTTTGATGATGAGTACATTCTCGCTAAACAATTACGATTTATTTAGTGAATTTCATCACTTGGGAGACACCTATGTTAGTCAAGAATATGCAAGTCATCATATGTTGTAATAAGGTTAAAGAGATTTGGGTATGTTATGCAATGATGCTATTTATGTAGAACATGAATTCATGGCATGTAGGATGCTCAGATCATGAAGTTTATGTTAATAGCAAGGAAATGTATATGATGTTATAGCTTGAAGATAAATAGAAAAACTGTAATATAAAGGACTACTAAAAAGATGAGAATGCATAAAAGAGGTTACCAAGTTCTTTCTTGATGTTTTTTGTTATGTACTCTTGAGGTATTCGTCGTATGTACTCTTGTTGTATTTGACACTTATTCTACGGTAACCTAGATGGTCTATATTATCGAATGATTCCAAATTAATATTTTAAAAACTTCTAACCAAGATGGTTCATTTGTTGACTAAATTAAAGTATGATTTAGTTGGAAATGGTAGTTGTATCATAATATTAAGTGGCCTATTGAAAGTCTAAGAAATTTTTGTTATTAAACGGATTTGGGGTTGTTACAATCTTTGTCTTGAAAGATAATCCTTCCTCTGCAATTTTATTCATAACAAGGATAACATATACTATTTACAATGGAGAGCCTCATCCCTTGAAGGTTTCCCAACAAACCAGCTAAATCCTATCTCCCCCTATCGGGAGTGCATTTATACTATTTTAGTGCTGAGATTACTCTCCGAAACAAACCTAAAAACTGTTTCCAGTCACAATCATGCAGTAATTGTCTAGAGAGTGGAACTATTTCCATGATTTACAAATATGTGAAAACATTATGGAGCATGTGGGTGCACTCGGCCTGGGTGATAGCCTAGTGCGCTCAGCTACTATTGTGGATTTTGAGTATGACGCCTTTCTATTTGATTTCAGGTGAGTCACCCTTTAATGGGTTTTGGACCTTTTTGGTGCCCTGATGAGTCATCATGATGCCGTTTTACTATCTGAAGTGTGTGTTTTCGTCGTGTTCAAATGTGGCTTTTTGCATGGGCATACACTGGGAGGGCAGTTTGCAACTTTCCGCTACTCAACCTCATCCGCCACATCCTTCCACTCTAGGTAACACTATTGGGCATGGGGTCTGGAAGAAGGGACGCATTGCTCCTATCTGAAGAAATCCTTTTCGGTGGCTTGTCGTTCTTGTACTCCTCACCCCTAGTGAGGTGAGCTCTCCCATAGGAAATAAGGTGTCATGTGCCTCCACTAGCCCCATCACCCTTGGCAAGTGGAATTCACAAACTGGGCCGAGAAGGTATTAGACCCTTGATGCTCCCATCCGAACAAATGCTCCTATAGAGAGAAGTCAGGGACTGTCTCCTTCTGTGGAGGATTTGGGGGAAGCGATGGTATTAGTGTTCCCTGAGAAAAAACCAATGGGGAGCGAGCGTCCAGGAAATGCATCATTGGAGGTGTGGGTATTTGAAGGCTGGTGTATCTCTAAAAATTATTCAAGTCTGGACCCCAATGACTGGTGTCATCCTTGGCAGGGAACACCAAGGTGACGGTTGAGTGTGTAAATTTGTGCACCAATCATCAGCACACTCAGATGGACAATATTTTCAAACCAAATCGCCATCGCCGAACCCTTCGAAATTCTATGGACTCACGACGAAACGAAAACTTCAGCTTTGGAAATATGCTAGCTCATCCCCGATGTTTCAAAGCGAATATATATCAGGCTTCAAGACTGGCCTTTGCAATGACTGGTTAGAATTCCCACACATTTTTTCATCGATTGTTTTTGGTATTAGCATCTGTGAGGGTGTGAGAAGAGCGATCCTTTACCTACTGGGTATCTAGTCATGTCGCCTCATCGGTTACAAAACCTTACCGTTTGCTGCGGGAAGTATTTTCGAATGCCACCTTGTATAGTTGATCCATGCTACAAAGCACATGAAGTGGACACCCCCAAGCTTCCTTGCACTTGTGATGTAGGAAAAATAATGGTCTCCCCCTTCATGCTAGCCTTTCCCCGTGTGAGTAGTGGATTCTCCAGTTACTTTCCTTACTTTTGCAGGCCAACTCACACAGAAGCCTTCTGTCTTTATGCAATATGACTCTGCCACATGGATGATTTTACCTGTATGCATGCTTTAAATGGAATTGGGGAATTGACCAATCTATCGGGAGGCAGATTATGCATATGAACATCCCTTCCACAGTAATCTCCGCACTAGATGCGACACCTGCATCCTTGAGGCCTCCTTGGCCCTCCGATTTGGGGGAACCTTTCACATTCACCGTTCATGTTTCTTTACTTCTCTCACTAATTTCTCCTCTCTTGATACAATGGGAAGCTTTATATTGTGGCATGTTCTTACCCATCGATCGAGATCGACCTCTCCATGCAACCATCGATTCGAGTGGGTCCTACCACCTCTTTGTCACATCGGGACCATGATGTTGTCTACGCTAGTTCAGTTCGTGAAAAGAAACTCGACCGTAGATATTTTCCTTTCTTTGTCATGATCGTTGATATTTGTAGTCGGTACCATTTTTCATGATTTGAAATCGTGACTTTTATTCACACAAGTCTAGTTTGTGAAGTCAGCTGGGACCGTAGGTCTACATCTGATCTCATCTCCGTCGTCAGATGCTTTCGACCTTTAACATGTTTCACGATTTGGGAAAGTTCCTTATATTGAGCATGTTGGCTCAGCGAAACTATTTCGAGTCATCGATCGAGCTTCAACTTGATCTTGGCCTTTCATTGTTTGCTTGTTTTAATAGACTCTATGAAAGCCAAACTTTGACCATCTTCCTGCATCTTGGGCCACAACCACAATCTATCGTCACTCTTATTCCTTGTGATACTGGATCGTTGATATATGACGCTTATCTCTATCGTCCATGCTTCCACAAGTCTTCACCTCCGGAAGAGTCTACCACCATAGATTGAACTCTCTTCATTATTTGACAGTCTTAAAACATGGAAAATGTGCCTCTGATAACCTGAAGGGTGTTCACATAATGTTCAAATGAATAGAACCCTCCTCGAACTCTGTCAGGCCCATAAATTGACTGTTGCAAATGGAGTGCTAACACCTGGCTCCATGAGGGATGCTATCCTCCCAGTGAGGTAGAAAATAACCTCCATAGATGAAGTTCCAAATCCATTGGGCCATCCCCAATCTTTTCTTTGAAGCCTCCATTCTGCTCTGAGCTACTGCTTTAGCAAAGTTATGTCACTCTTGCATACCATGCTCTTGACTACAAACGTATGCTTACAACTGAAAATTAAAACAAAACAAACTAGACATGAAGGAAATGCTTGATGATTGCCAAGCTTATTTGTTCCTACCTACTCTACCTAATTTAGTGCATAAGTTTGATTAAGTGAAATCGGACTTCAAATGAAGCCAATCAAGCAACTTTCCTAATAGTTTTTTTCTCTTTTCGTGCTTGATGAACATAAATGAAATAGGTAATGGGAAAAGGAAATGACAAAAAAACTGATCTTTAAATCAAATATGCGACCAGTCATTACCCTTACCCATCCTTTCCATGTACTCTGCTATGAGGTCATAGAAAACACAACAACCTCTAGCATATTCTTTCATCTGTTCACGCGAAGGTTGTCCGGAAATCCCTTTCTCTGGTGATTTGTCAGGATGATACTTGGAATATTGTAGAAGAGGGCCCATAGGATATTTCTTCATTGAAGCATCCATATTTTCACTCAAAATTTCTGTAATGAGCGATTCAATTTCTTCATGTTCCTCGGGAGGGAGGTCCTCCTTTTCTTCAGTGGAACCGAGTAGGCATACTCCTCCTTTATGGGGTTATATTCCTGAAGGCAAAACATTAAAAAATATATTTATTTGAGGGCTACTACATCCTTCTTCATGACTCAACACCTCATCACAAATTCCTGACGTATCAGTAAATAGAGAGGGATTGCATGACTGTTTCTTTTTATCATCTTCTCTTTCGTACAGGTTTCTGGACTGCAATATCTCCCCTTCTTTCTATTTTTGCTTAGAGGATTTAGTCATGTGTCATATTAATTCAAAAGAGGAATAACACAAGGGCAAGCTATCACCTCTAGCACATTTATCATCCTTCCATGTTTCAACCTTCTGAATTTGCATTGCAGCTTGATTTTCGCCATTAGCATACCTTGGCTCTATAATCGACTCTTTAGGTACAACCCACAGGTACTCCTCCTCATACTCATCATACACAGAAACATTGAAATCCCTTTTAAAATTTTCCTTTATGGATCCAGTGCTAAGCAGAGTATAATATTCAGAAAACAGGCCTGCAGAACCATAGGCTGCTATATCAGGTTGATCACCTTTCTGTCTACCAAGGGAAAGCTTTAGCTGAATAGGGACTTTGCCATTATACTTGTAGGGCCCAACCAATTTTAATGTATCTTTTATTTCACCATCGCTATCCTAACCTGACAAGTTTTTGGACATATTAAGGGTTTGCTCAACCTCCAAACAATCAGTAAACATATGTTGTAGAGTGGTTGATTTTGTTTCCAAAAGAAACAAGGACAAATCAGGAGGAAAGGTGGATGTATAATAGATATTAGTAGCATTCTCAAGAGGTTGGACTTCCTTAGGCATGTTATAATAAAATATTGCAAATATTCTATTAAAACTAGATATGGCCTCACCCTCATGTCTCTTCAGGGAATAAAATTATGAAAGTATTTGATCCAGTAGCCTTCTCCTACCCCAAAACTTTAAAAAGGTGCAACAAAAATCTTCCCAAGTATTGATGGACTTAGGCTGCAAGTGTTTGAACCATTCTTTAGCATCTCCTTGCAAAGACTGGAAAAAGTCCCTCATGCAGACATCATCATGTTCTATTTCAAAAAGGTTAGAGAAATGTTCAAAGGCTTGTAAATGTTTCTCAGCATTGAAGTCTTTCGATTCTCCATCAAATTTGGGGAGGTACTTGTAATGTTTCTGTTGAGGCCTGGAAATTCGCAGGCGGCAACAGTAAGGGATTCTCCCCAATCAACATTCCCAACTAGCCCGTTGACTGTTTGAAATAGGGAATCCGTCCAGTTTGCGGTCCGGCTACCGTAGGTCAAGAAAAAAAACTGAATCTTTATCGGTTGCGGCCCGGCCCACCGAGTTTTTTTGTACTTTGACCTAAAGAAATGATATGCACGTGCCTAACTAAATGCAAGGGGGGGGTAGGATGCAGGGAGCGGTCACAACGTGATGCGTAGGTTCTTACCTCTCATCTTGTGCTCACAAGCAACCAAACCAGATAGAAAAGAAATAAGCTAACTATCTAATCTATCCCTAGGGAGCAAGGTTATCATTTTTGATGAGCAATACATTTTCACATACATTAAGAGGAATCACAGATAGCTGATACTTCTTCTAAAGCACATGTACGCTTACATATATTTAAATAACCGATTAGCCGATCATTTTATGGCAACATTTATTGCTCACAGTGAAAAATATCCCAAAAAAATTAATGAAGAAAATTTAACCAGAACATAGGTTCAGAACATTAAATACTCTTACAGTAAATGAAAACACGGCTGAAAACGAAATAGTTCCTCTTCAACATTATTCATTGAGTTGCACTGATACATTCCACTTTTGACTCTCTCCGATAGACAAATTTGCAGTTTCCTTTGCAAAACGAAGTAGTTCCTCTTACAAGCAAACACTTACAAAAAATTTCCAGGGGAAAAAGCCCTTTCTCAATCCTACTTCTAAATATTTAAACTAGAACTCTTGCCCCTTGGGCTTCCTTCAAGCATGTGACTTTTCAGTTTCTCCAACGCTTCATATTCCGATCTTTTGTCAGCAGGTGATCATGAAACACTCGGTAACTGATCCATTTATGGGATCACGCCTTTACAGCTCCGGATTTCATCCTCCATTCGCCTCATTTCAATCATACCTTCGCCAAACGGGTTAGTCTTTCTTCTTGTCATGGCAGATTGACTGGTCGCCTGGAAAATGCCTGCATTCCACTCATGAGCATGGTTCAATCAACAAATATAATTAATTAACCATCATTCTGCAATGAAATGGTCGAGCGAAACACACACGGGTCTGGAAAAATATCCTATGGTCACCGGCGGGAAAATTCAAGTCGGCCGTCAAAGGTAAGTGAGCTCGCAGGCTAGAGGGTTCAGCCAGCCGCAATGTCGGATGAGGCTTGATTCGCAGCCAGGCGAAACGCAGGCGGGATAGGCCATAAATCGGACGTCGAACGATTTTAGCTTCGGAAGTGGGAAGACTCTGGGAGCCGCAACGGCGGAGGAGGAGAGCTAGAGGATATGCGGAACGGACGGGAAGAACTTAGTCGGACGTCGGAAGAGACTCAAATTGAAAGCTAACTATCTCTTCCCGGCCGCAACGGTGGGTGAGAAGAAGCTACGGACAAGCGATTTGTAGTTAACATAAATCAGGCGTTGGACGGCTTTAAGAAATCGGATGCTGAAATGATCTGGGAGCCACAATGGCGGCAGGAGAGAAACTCACAGCTTTCGACCTGGAACTAAAAGGGGGCCGACTATAGAAAAAACCAAGTATTGAAACAGCTTTAAATATCAGGCACAACTAGGTTCGTTCTTTCCACGAAAAGGAAACTCTGAAAACAAATATTTCCCCCTTTTCCGACCAGTACACCGGCCTCCATGACTCAAACCAAAACTGAACGAGGAAAACATAAACCGACTGACATTCATCTTCGAAGTAAAATGAAAAACAGATATGCCGGAGAGGCTCAAGTCTTTAACGATCAAACCAAGTAAAATGATGAGGAGGGGCCCAGAGTTTAAGTAAAATAAATTCGAGGAGAACGGTTGCGGCAGCAACAACTGGCGACTTCCTGGTGAACCTAGATCTCTAGGTGAATTTTCTTTGAGTAGCAGACTGTTTCTTAACCAAAATGCATTAAATGAAATCTTCTAGCTATCGGATTTCTCCCATGATCGAAGTGTGTACCTTAATCATTGATGCTAGTCCCATTTGGGGAGAAGGGAAACCGAAACCTTCAAGTCCAGACCACTATGTTGAGGCCAGAGTATGAGTTTCATTATTACCTCTGTTTTTAGGTAGCTAACAACATGGACACCACAGGATCGCAGCAGATGGTAAACAACAATATTCATTTGTTCCTCATTCCCATGCCATTTTGACACTTTTGTGTCTTTGGACTTTTGTCCCTTTCATTTGAGTCCTTCTGTGCGCCCTTCTTACTGAATTTTAATTCAGGATCCTCTATCCCATAGTGTCCTTTTGTGTGAGTGGTATATTTTTAAGTTTCAGCTCACGGACGGAGAGGATCTTTTGGCTTTAAGTGCTTATGATTCAGCACCTTTGGCATTTTTTTTTTTTTTTTTTTTGGCATGGGATCATTTGTATCTAATACACTGTTCACCTTGCTTCTTCCTATGGGTCCTTTACTGTTGCTCCTTAGAAAATTTTAAATGTGACGTGGATGGAGCCCCGACATAGTACTCCAGACTCTTCGAATCTGGTTTAATTCATAGGGGTTAAGCAGGACTTCAATGCACACAACATTTTATTCGAGAAAATTGTAAGGCTGGAAGAAGACTTTTAGCAATACACAGGATGGCACTCAACGTATTTTATATTCCCCAAAAGACCTTAATATCCTCCAGACAACCGCAAGTCCATTCCCCTTATTGAAAATCAAAACTTAAAATTTAAACAAATGAAAGCATGACTCGAAAACAGCCACACAGCTTATTTATATACAAGGCAGAAACAATCGAAGAAAATCAAGAAAAGTAAGGCTTGAGAACCAGACCATTAACTGGCAAGTTCTCCTCCCATCCCTATAAATCTTGCAGCTTATAAGTAGCAAGGCCAAGTTTGGATACAATCTGAAAAGGGCCTACCCATAACTGCTGGAATTTGGTATGCTTTCCTTTTTCATCATGGGGGTGGTCCCACTTGAGGACTAAGTCTCCTACTTCAAAGTCCTTTTTCCCAGCTTTATGTTTGTCAAACCATCTTTTGACTATCTCCTGCTGTTGTTTGAAACGTTCTCTAGCCTTGGATCTGGCTTCTTCTGCTTTTAGGAGATTATATATTCTGATTTGCAGAACCTCATCATCCGACCCCCTAGACTCTCGAGCTAGTATGGAGGACGGTAGCAGAATATTGGGAGGCAGGATGGCTTCCTTTCCGTACGCAAGGGTATAGGGGGACACTCCTACTGCATACTTGGGGGTAACTCTGTCATCCCACAGGGCGTTAGGTAAGGCTGAGTGCCAACTTCCCTGGTTTTCTATGACATTTTTCTTCAGGATTCTAATGAGTTTTTTATTGGAGGATTCAGCCAGTCCATTCCCTTGCGGATAGTAGTTAGCAGAATAATGTAATTTTATCCCTTTCTCATGAGCAAATGTAGTCAATTTAATGGATGAAAAGTATTTAGCATTATCAAAAACTACTGAAACTGGAACTCCAATCCTGGTCATGATATGATCTTGTAGGAAGCTAATGACTTCGTCTTCGTTTATCTTGCATAATGGGATAGCTTCGACCCAGCGAGTGAAGTAATCAGTCGCGGTAAGAATGTACTTGTGTAGTAGGGAAGAATTTGGTTTTATTTCTCCAATAATGTCTAGCCCCCATTTTTCAAATGGTTCTGTGATCATAACGGGCTTTAGGGGTGCTACTACCCTAGGCTGTCTTCCACCACACCTTTGGCAGATATCACATTTCCTGACATGCGCATGTGCATCCTTAAAGAGTGTGGGCCAATAGTAACTAGCTCTAAGGATTTTTTGGGCTGTAGTGTCACCTGAATAATGTCCCCCAGCCGGACCGTCATGTAATTCTGCCATTACTTTCTCAGCATCTTCTTTCTCCAAGCATCTCAGGAGGACCCCATCGTAGTTTTTTCTGAATAATATGCCTTCCACGATTTGGTAGGAAGCTGATTTTAGACACAATGCTCTTCTTTGTTTGGAATTCCAATGCTCTGGCAATAGCCCGGACTGCAAGTAATGCACAAGGTCCCTATACCAAGACTCAGGGGCTGTAAACAGAGGGCATACATCCATTACATGCAATTCAACTTCATCTTCCCATGCTTGTTCTTCGTTGTTCCTACTTCCAGTCATCAATTTGCATAGCCCTTGACCTTTCACTATAGTGGTCGACTTAAATTCAAGGTCGTATTCTTGAAGGGCTGTTACCCAGTTGCCCCTTCTTTCTCCTAATTCTTTTTGAATGAGAAGGGATCTTACCGCTGGGTAAGGGACTATTACCTTGGTCTGATTCTTTAATATATAAGGCCTGAATTGTTTTACTGCCTTAAACACTACGTAAGCCTGCTTATCAATGGCTGGGTAGTTTAATTTAGCTCCCTGTAGCCTAGTGCTCATAAAAGAGATTGGGAATTCATCACCCCCTTCTTCCTTTTGCGTGAGTACAGCTGCTAATGAATCATCGGACGCAAATGTATACAAAATAAAGTCCTTGTCAAAGTCTGGACTTTTAAGAGAGGGTGCATGTGCAACAACAGTCTTGATTTTACTGAAAGCATTCTTTTCAGTCTCAGTCCACTTAAACTGTGCATTTTGCTTGACCATCTACTGTAATGGTTTAACAATCTGGGCAAAATCAGGCACAAACCTATGTACAAAGTTTATTGTCCCCATGAAATATTGCATTCCTTTTTTGTTATGGGGCATGGGGATTTGTTCAATGGCTTTGATTCTTTATGGGTCTATAGATATACCTCTTTTTGAAACTATATGCCCCAGTAACTTTCCTTCGGTGACTGCGAATACGCATTTCTTAGGATTGAGGGAAATGCCATACTTTCGACAGCGCTCGAAAATTTGCTTGAGGTGGAACGCGTGCTCCCCTCTTTCCTTCGAAAATATTGTGATATCATCAAGATAGACCACTACACTTCGTCCAATCAGTCCACGGAAAGCTATGTCCATAGCTCTCTGAAATGTCGCGCCAGCATTAATCAGTCCAAAAGGCATTCTTCTATATGAGAAATTTCCCCATTTAGTTCTGAATGTTGTCTTAAATCTATCTTCCTCGGCCACTATCACTTGGTTGTAACCAGAGAATCCGTCTAACAATGAAAACAATTCAGAACCAGAAACCATCTGCAACAATTGCTCCATGGGAGGCACCGGATAGTTGTCTTTGTCTGAGGCGCGGTTTAGGTTTTTGAAGTCCACGCACAGTCTGATTTCTCCCGACCTTTTTTTGACCAGCACCAAATTTGACACCCATTCTGAATGCCGAACTTTAAAAATAATCCTAGCGTCCAGTAATTTTTTTCCCTCACTTTGAATCAGTGGCTCCAACTTTGGGTGCATCCTCCTTCACGGCTGCTGATATGGCTTGGCGCTTGCCTTAATAGGGATGACATGCTTGATAATGTTGGTGTCATAGGTCTTTAAATCTGTGTATGTCCATGCAAAAATATCTTTGTATTGTTTAAACAGACTGAGGAACTTGTCTCTTTCTGCTAGCGAACAACATTTTCCAAGGTTCATGAACTTGGGATCCGTTTCAGTCCCTAAGTTCATTAGCTCGAACTGTAGCGTTGAGCTGTGTGTCTTCACATTAGCAGGTCTTCTAAATTTTTCGTTCAAGTCAAACATCTTCTCTAGTGTTCTGACCCCTTTGGGAATGAAATTGTCATATTTCATTTCAGCATGATGTTCATCATCATCGATAATGGCCCCTTTAAAGGCCTCGTCATTGGTCAAGCATTCAATTATTTTCTGATCATCGTCAAATACTCACAAGTTGGTAATCATGTCGGGTACAGATGGCCTGAAAAGCAGTTCAATAGAGCATTTGTTATTAGTGGGAACCGACCTAGCGGCTGATGCAGCTAGAAGATCAGCGGCTGTGTTTTTCATTCTAGGGATTGAAACAATATTGAATGCCTGAAAACATTTAAGCAAATCCCATACCTCACTTTGGTAGGATTTCAAATGGGGGGAAACACAATGTATTTGATTTCTTATTTGCTTTACAACTATTTCTGAATCCCCAAAAACTTTTAAACTACTAACCTTCAGCTCAATCGCTTTCTTGAGTCCCTGCAGCAGTGCTTCATACTCAGCCGTATTGTTAGTACACTCAAACTCTAATCTACAGGACAGGAAGTGTATATTTTTTTTTTGATCAATGAGGACGCAGCCGGCCCCTGACCCTTCTAACGTTTTAGATCCATCGAAAAGTAAAGTCCAAAAAACATTATCTACTACAAAAGAATCTACTTCTACTGCTAAATCTACTATTTTACAGTCAAACTCATCAGCCTGCGAGAAACGAAGGAGTTCAGGCTGGGTGTCAAATGTGTCGCTGGCCTCTTCCGTCTGATAGTTCCCTGGTTCCAGTTCGAGAAAGTAGTTTCCCAATACCAGTTCGACTGGTATATTCTTCTCATCCAGCTGGGTAACATTGTACTTCATGTGAGGCTCCCTCAAAACCTTGATCTGATTGGGGCTTCCTTTGTATGGCAACCACAAGTGTGACCAATCTGAGGTGAAATACCCATTCAATTTAGCTGACCAATCTCTGCTCAGGACCAGGCCATAAGCATCCAGTATATCAGCCACCACGATGTTGATAACTTGGCATACTTTGTCATTTGATGCCAGGCGAATTAGAACGTCCTCCATTTAACCAATTACCTTAACGTCTGTCCTATCCAATTGCACCACCCTCCATGTGGTTGGCTTAAACTGTCCATTGATTTTCTTACATACTGATACGGGCATAACATTTATTGACGCCCCTAAGTCAACTAGGCAATTGTGAACATTATGATTAAAAATTTCAAATGTCAGGAGGAAGGGTGGCTGTTTAGTTTTAGACTTACCTCCAGTGCTAGCCTCTCTGATTTCTTCTTCGTCTAGAGGTTGATTTTCAGCGGGGTGCTCCTCTCTCGATGTTTCCAGCGCTTTCAATAACTTTTCCTTTTGTTGAGGTACTTTGCACATCTCAAACAGAGGGACATTTTCCTTTATCTTTTTTAAATATTCAACAATGTCATATTCTCTTTGTTGTTTAACGGACTGAGATTTATCAGCATTCACCTTTTCTTTGTTTAGTTCAGGAAGCGTTCTGTTCTGCTTAGGATCTTGGCTGGTAATAGTGAATTCTGGAGTCTTATCCGCCACGGCTTTATCTTGAAATTTCTTCTTGATATTTCTATGCAGCCTCCTGATCTTTGGGAGTAAAAGACTGTCATTACTAACCGTCCCCTAGCTTCTAGTTGTCACATTAGCCTCCCTGATGTCTTTGTGTTTTTTAGTTATATCTTCTTCTGCATCGAGTAAGGAGACAGAACTCCAAAAAGCCATAGTCTCTTCTTCTTGTTCCTTTGTAGAAGTAGAAGCAGCATTTTCTTTCTTTTCATCATCATCTTCTTTCGTTAGTCTCGAATCTAACATCTGATTCATAACTAACTTCATTGAATTTATCCATTGTGGACAGTTCCTTTCGGAGTGAGGTTGCTGGTGAAAGGTACAAAAATTTTCCATCCCTATCTCTGTCAGATTCATAGACGCAGTATTGTGAGGAGGAGTCGGGGACTGATTGTTTTCCTCCCTTTTCTTATAATAAGGCCTATAGAACTTCTATGTTTCCTTCTCTTTTTCCAAGTCTATGATCTTATTAGACAGCTTCTGCATCATTTTGGCCATACTCTCATAGTCTGGTGCTTTCTCCTCTTTAGGCTTAGTGAACAGTAAACTTTTCCTTCTCTCTCCTCTTTCTCCCGATTGTTCCGGATAGTCTTCGATACTTTCTCTTTCCACTTCCACCACCTCTGCTTCTTCGTAGGTCTCTGTCAACGTAGGCTTGGCCCTACCTTTAGCAAACATGGCCAAATCTGGACCCAAAGCTAAAGTATAGTACTCAATTAGTACTTTGTCTGAAGGCTTGTCCGTTTCAGAAAAGTTCTTAAGGTATGTAGCAAACCTTTGTGTGAAACTGTGCACTTTTTCCCTTTTCTCTTTCTTTAGTGCACATAATCCTTTCATAAGGGCTGCGTGAGTCTTTTGAACTGCATACTTACTCCTGAAAATTCTCTCGAAAGTATCCCAATCTGGGATAGAATTAGCAGGAAACCCAAAGTACCAAGATGCAGCAGCTCCTTTGAGGGTATGCGGGAAAAGTTTGCACACTACATCTTCATGTTCCCCAGCCCTTAGTCCTTCTATTTCCAAGTAGAAACTTTTTAGGTGGTCGTCGACTAGGATCTTCTCATTGGGGTCAAATTTAGGCAGTAACTTTTCGAAGGCTTGAGGTAGGTCATGCAAAGAAGGAGTCAGGTTTAGGGGTGACCTGGCTTTCGATGCAGGTGGTGGATTAGGTGGATTGGGAGGGGGTTGGTTGGCGTTAACACCGACCATGAGTTGAGGTGGAGAACCCGGAGGGGAACCAACAGGAATAGGAGGAGATGAGCCAACAGGGGTGTGAACAGGAGAGCTGTAAGGGGTGTCTAGGCCTACTTGGTTCAAAGGCAATTCAACTTCCTGTAAGGCAGTTTCCACCAGCTCTTCCCAGTCTCCAACCAACAGTGAATCTTCTACTATAGGACGGTATTTCTTCTTGTATTCTCTTCTAGGAAATTCATGAATAATTGGCAACCCTCCAATTTTCTTTATGTAAGCACGTGTGTGTCTCCTCAGATCATTAACAATCTCTTTGCGAATAGGATATAAATGTTCTCTGTTCTCTTCTTTCGGAATTGGATTACGCGGTCCACTACTTTCAGAACTGTAACCAGCGGAATAATCTCGGGAAAACGGGTTTCCCCGGCCAGCCATGCACTGGCGGCCCTCCTTCTAGCGCCAAAACTATTGAGGCCTGGAAATTCGCAGGCGGCAACAGTAAGGGATTCTCCCTAATCAACGTTCCCAACTAGCCCATTGACTGTTTGGAATAGGGAATCCGTCTAGTTTGCGTTCCGGCTACCGTAGGTCAAGAAACAAAACTGAAGCTTTACCGGTTGCGGCCCGGCCCACCGAGTTTTTTTGTACTTTGACCTAAATAAATGATATGCACGTGCCTAACTAAATGCAAGGGGGGGGAAAGATGCAGGGAGTGGTCACAACGTGATGCACAGGTTCTTACCTCTCGTCTTGTGCTCGCAAGCAACCAAACCAGATATAAAAGAAATAAGCTAACTATCTAATCTATCCCTAGGGAGCAAGGTTATCATTTTTGATGAGCAATACATTTTCACATACATTAAGAGGAATCACAAATAGCTAATACTTCTTCTAAAGCACATGAACGCTTACAGATATTTAAATAACCGGATAGCCGATCATTTTATGGCAACATTTATTGCTCACAGTGAAAAATATCCCAAAAAAATTATTGAAGAACATTTAACCAGAACATAGGTACAAAACATTAAATACTCTTACAGTAAATGAAAACACGGCTGAAAATGAAATAGTTCCTCTTCAACATTATTCATTGAGTTGCACTAATACATTCCACTTTTCACTCTCTCCGATAGACAAATTTGCAGTTTCCTTTGCAAAACGAAGTAGTTCCTCTTACAAGCAAACATTTACAAAAAATTTCCAGGGTAAAAATCCCTTTCTCAGTCCTACTTCTAAATATTTAAACTAGAACTCTTGCCCCTTGGGCTGCCTTCAAGCGTGTGACTTTTCAGTTTCTCCAACGCTTCATATTCCGATCTTTTGTCAGCAGGTGATCATGAAACACTCAGTAACTGATCCGTTTCTGGGATCACGCCTTTACAGCTCCGGATTTCGTCCTCCATTTGCCTCATTTCAATCATATCTTCGCTAAACGGGTTAGTCTTTCTTCTTGTCGTGGAAGATTGACTGGTCACCTGGAAAATGCCTGCATTCCACTCACGAGCATGGTTCAATCAACACATATAATTAATTAACCATCATTCCACAATGAAATGGTCGAGCGAAACACACATAGGTCTGGAAAAATATCCTATGGTCACCGTCGGGAAAATTCAAGTCGGCCGTCAGAGGTAAGTGAGCTCGCAAGCTAGAGGGTTTAGCCAGCCGCAACGTCGGATGAGGCTTGAGTCGCAGCCAGGAAAGACGTGGGTGAGATAGGCCATAAATCGGACGTCAGACGGTTTTAGCTTTGGAAGTCGGAAGACTCTGGGAGCCACAATGGCGGAGGAGGAGAGCTAGAGGATACGCGGAACGGATGGGAAGAACTTAGTCGGACGTCGGAAGAGACTCAAATCGGAAGCTGACTATCTCTTCCTGGCCACAACAGCGGGTGAGCAGAAGCTACAGACAAGCGATTTGTAGTTAACATAAATCGGGCGTCGGACGGCTTTAAGAAATCGAACGCTGAAACGATCTGGGAGCCGCAACGGCGGCGGGAGAGAAACTCACAGCTTTCGACCTGGAACTAAAAGGGGGCCGACTATAGAAAAAACCAAGTATTCAAACAGCTTTAAATATTAGGCACAGCGAGGTTCGTTCTTTCCACAAAAAGGCAACCCTGAAAACAAAGATTTCCCCCTTTTCCGACCTATACACCGGCCTCCATGACTCAAACTAAAACTGAACGAGGAAAACATAAACCGACTGACATTCATCTTCGAAGTAAAATGAAAAACAGATATGCCGGAGAGGCTCAAGTCTTTAACGATCAAACAAAGTAAAATGATGAGGAGGGGCCCAGAGTTTAAGTAAAATAAATTTGGGGAGAACGGTTGCGGCAGCAACAGTTTCGCAGGAAAATCATAGAGGATAGGAGGAAATTGTAGTGGTTTGTATCGGCTTGGAAAACTAGGAGAGACCAGGTTAGGTGCAATAGATAAGCTATCGACTGAGGGTTCATGAGGTTTACAGGGGTGACCTTTAACGTGATGAGCTTCAAGAGAAAAATCTGGGTCAAAACCAAATGTACAATATGATGCAATTCTTTCGGTTCATAAAGAAGGATAAAATAGAATATATTCATCGCTCTATTCCGAATGAATTGAACCATGGAAGGCTATTTTGATAAATCTAGGAAACGATAAGAACAAACTTACAAGACAAGACAAGGCCTCATGGAAGAAACATAAACTCAAGTATCTTAACCTTTCACCATGCATTTTTGGGCCTTACAAGGGGTCCATTTTTCCAAATGGAGCTTGCCCATTTTTTCTGACCATTTAATTTCTGGGTCATACCACCAGCAGAGTCATTCAAGCCTCAATCCTTCCAGAGTGGAGTCACGAGGTGAAAAGTGCTCAACCTTATTGATGTTTTATCATTGTTCACCATCAACATCCATATCTAAAAGTATGTCATTCTTCCCAGGTACGATATTCAATATCGTCCCTCGCAACGACACTAGTTTGTTAGTGTTACCACCTAAGTTGTACTTAGTGGTTTTTATCAAGTGAGCCCGGTGAACCGGACAGGGCTAACTTGTTCGGACTTCAAAAAGACCTTTGGAAGTACTTCTGGGAAGTGCTTGTTGTACTATATCACATGTTCATACCCCATGAGGGAATTGTAATAAATGTTCTAGCATGATAGTGTCTGTAAAAGACTCGGTCTCTTAGACTTTATTTGTCAATCCGATCAGCCCAGTGTGTTTTTTCCCTTGGTTATTATTGGTTGTTGAACAAACGACTGATAATTTATGAGTTTTTCACTCCATACCTCCAAAGTTGGGGTGGTCGGCTTAGCATTTAGGCCTATTGAGGTTATTAGAGTCTATGTGTCAATGTATAAACATGCTAGACAT
>LPNX010475038.1:2362-17351 GCA_001517045.1 Pseudotsuga menziesii
TTCTTTGGGGTGCTTGGGTTGCTAATCCTTCCGTCGTCGTTCCGCCGCTGTCTCTCGGTCGAGCATCCGTAGGTAAAAAGTTGAAAAAAGAGGGCCGCGCCCCCCCGGCCTCCTTTTATAATTTATTGGACAGAGGTACCTCGGTCGAGGTATTTATAAACCCTCGGTCGAGGTATTTTAAAACCCTCGGTCGAGGTATTAAAGCTCGACCGAGGGTTTATAAATACCTCGACCGAGGGCTGAAAAAAACCTCGGTCGAGGGCTTGATAAAACCTCGGTCGAGGTCATTTTTTTCGTTTTTGCCGAAATCCGCTTGCCAAAAAGTGTTACCCAGGTCCATGGATTCACCCTGTAATTTTTTCCTTCAAAACCATGTTTTATTTATTTATAATTATTTTTCTAAATGACACACGTCAGTTTTCGAAAATAGATACATCAATTGTTTTTTATATAACTTTTGATTTCCATCACCATTTCCCAAAAAAACTATATGGTGCACTAAACGAGATCAAGCTCTATGATCTTATATTTAGAAATCAAGGATTTCATTATTTTTTCCCCTAAAGTGTTGCACCCGCACATAACGTTTTAATTTCAAGCTTTTGTGACTTCAATAATTAATAATAAAAAAATAATTCATGAAAAATTCTGAATAAATAGTGTTGCATTAGGCCCATATGTCCTTTATATGTCTGCAATATTTTATCCCAAATTGACATCATTTACCTCATATATTGCTGCACCCGCACAAACATATATGTTAAGATGTGCTAAAAATCTGAAAACCCAATTTCACAGAAACTAATTTTATAATCATTTACACACATTTTGTCTACATAAATGCTATATATTATGAAAGTTGATTCAATTACCTATCTTTTCTCTTTTTACTTCATCTTCAAATAAGTTAGGGAAGTACCCCTAATTGTCACCTAAAGTCAGAGTTTCCCATTTTTTCCAATATTATGTGGCATCTAAAGTGTCTTTAAAGGAGTCCATGATTGTGCATTGGCCCTGTGAGACACTACATAAGTCAAAATGACATTTCTAAAAAGGAAATCAAAGTTTAGAGATTAACCCATAATTTTTCCATTAAAGATCATTTTAAAATAAACACAATCCATTGTTAAAAGATTCCATATACTTTTGAAAATTATATTACATATTGATGTATTTAAATATTCAAAAGTTAACATAATGAAGGATTCATAAAATTATATTTTATTTATTGATTTTCAAGATTAACATTAATCAATGAAAAATGATGTCAATGCACAAAGTTTAAAAAGGTTGAAACTTAGTTCAGATCTATTTTTAATTATAAAACAATAGGGTTTATATAAGTGATATATCCATTATAAACACCTAGATGTGAGTGCCAACTTGCCTTATCGATAACGCATTGTGCCTCGATCTGGGAGCCGACAACATTGCACCACGCATACCAAGGTCATTAAACCTCCTCTGCGCCCTCTCAGTTCCTCATTGTAGGTGGCTAAAGATGTCTAGTCTCACACTGTCGAAGGTCAAGCATGTTCCATTGGAATTTAATTTGGTTTCAATTGTGTTTGGTATAGAGAATGCAAGTTCTCAGTAGGTACAAAGTGATTGGGTTAAGCGACTAGCCATGGACGGGGGCAGCATTATTCGTTGGCACTCTGTAGTGTGTGTTTTCTTGTGGTATTGTGTTTACATTTTCACCTATGCTCTGCATGGTCGACTTGTTCTGCAGCTCCTCCTGTCGCTATTGGTATTGCAGCTCCACCGCCCCCACTAGCAGCACCCTCAAGCTCTGGTTTCCAAGATGCCTAGGCAACGGGGAACCCCTAGAATGGGAAGGAGTAGCTGAGGCAAAACACAACGTGGTCTGAGTGTAATGGTAGAGGAAGGCTACGAAGCTAGCATCTCGATGCCTATCCATGTCTTAATTGATGATTGAGAATGTCATCTGGTGAACGATCGGCTTGCTATTGGGAGAGGCGAAGGAAAAATGAACCATTATTGGCTGATAAAAAACATGATGGGGGTTCTCATGGAGGATATGTTGGGGAGCTGGATCTCAGCTCACAATAAAGTCCTCTCGTTCAAGGCCAATATGACTGATATGGACAACCAGCTCAACACATTGGATGCCACCTTTGCATGGAAATGCTTGGCGAGTGGGTAGAGACGCATCGGAACCATGGAGGTAAGGTGTAGAAGTGAAATGGGAGGAAGACTGTGAACAAAGGTTCGACACCATTTCTGGAATCTTCCACCATTGGGCCCTTTCCCATCATGTCCACCATTGAACCTCTGCTCAAACATGCGTGGGATAGTGAAGGCCCGAGAAGCAAGACGTCTCCTCCGTCGACAAATATTCATGTTACCAATTTTGTTACCAATTATGAGGAAGGTGGATGGGCCTTCCCCATCTTGGAGGAACCCCCCCCCCCAATCCTACTCGTGTCTCTTGCGACGACTCGACCTCTCTCTGGTTCGGACTGTTACAGTAAGTTTTTTGTTATAGGTTGTTGTTTCATCTTCTTTTAAATACTTTGTTAATTGGAAAAACCAGTAGATTAAGAGCTAGTTTTTATGTTTTCATGTCACCCAAGGCCATTGGACTTTCTCTGTTTTAGTCACTCGAGAAGACTAGGTATGTTTTATTGGATCGAGTGGTGGTTTCACCACCTACAACCACCTCATACATTTATCATACATGTAAATTTTGACTTTTCAATTTAATAGAATATGCAGATTTACAAAAAATAGATATATCTATTATAAACATTTTTTAATGAAAAAGATATTTTATTTTCTTAGTTAAGTTTAATGACCCATTGATATATAAAAACCAAAATATATGTATATAATTAATATCCTTTCCTAATAAAAGGTCAAATGTTTCTCAAAAGTTCATAGAAACTTGAAATATGATGCTCACTTAAAATAGTTTGATCCATTAAAATTCCCCCAAAAAAATCATGTATATACTAAATGACCAAAACTTCGTAAAAATAGTCGAAGGTTCAAATTTATCCATTTGAAGTGAAGAGGGGAATAGGTTAAGTCAAAATAAGAGTAAACACGCATTATCGAGCATCCGTGAAACCAAAAGATGTAAACGCCAAAGATCATTCATAGACCACCAAATTATCCAGCCAAAGAAAGATATGTTAAAGAGAAAGCAAGAAATGAGAGGTGTAGTGTCCTCATAGGTAATGAACTTTATATATATCATGTAACATGTTAAAGTATGGACATACATATCCATATGGATGCTTAAGCTATTTATTAAATGAAGGTGTTATACCTTTTGAATTAAGTAGGTTAATTAAGCTATGAGAATGCATTATGTTTTACATAGTAAGTAGGTATGTTGATACCTTGTGGCTATGAAATAAATGAGTCAAGCTAATGCTACTGTGAATCTATTATGTTTTACAATATTAGTAAAAGATGTTATATATGTTTAATAAGTTTTGAATACTTAGAAAGTTAAGTATATATGTGTATATATAAATATTAGAAAGTTAAGTATATATGTGTATATATATAAAGATTGAAAATGATGACTTAAAATATTGTAGAGTATCACAGGTAGTGTTTAAATATTCATGATGTTTATATATTGGTCAAGAAGATGCACGGAAATTAATTGTGTTTATGGATTGTGCAAAATGTAGAGTTTATGTAGAAGGGTGATGCAATATATGGTATGACTATACATACAAGAAATTCATACCATGTAGTCAACGATTAAACATAACAAAACTAGTGTTATGATTTTATCTAAAATGTCAATGTTGGAATTCTGCAAGAATAGCATGTGGTCCCATTTTGGTTGCATTAAAAGAGTTATGCACGCTAAAAAAGAGTAAAACTTACTGTTATATTGGGTAAGAAGTATGATATGAATAAATTCTAATAAGAAAACAAATATTTAAACATGTAGGTGTGTATTGATACAACAACCTCGTCAAAATTTGATAAATGGAAATACAGTATATGAGGTAAACTGCAAATTTTTTTCTATAGAAACCTCATGTTACATAACATTACACAATATTTGCATTTTTTTCTAGAAGAACCTCATGCTACATAACATTACACAATATTACCGTTTAATCACTTCACTACTCTCCAGACAATTAAATGAAATGAACAATAAAGATGACCATAATCTTGCATAAGAAACAATTTTGAAACATTAAAAAATGTAAGTTTATAAGGTACTACAAAATCAACCAGCACCCATTTTAAAAAAAATATTAAAATGTGAATCATTAGAAATAGAAACATAAAATATATGGTTTGTTATAAAGAATTACACACTTTAAAAAATTAAGAATTAAAAAACTAGCATAAATTTAATCCCTTATTTTGGTGCCAACATCATTATTATATTAATGTATTTGTGATATGTTGTTAATTACAAGCTTATTGGTTCACTATTCTTGTCTCTTTCTTATATTTTATTAATTACCATCGTTGTTGACTCCTAACACTCTTTGTTGACATCATTGTTAGATTTTTCTTATATTTTATTAATTACGATCGTTGTTGACTCCTAACATTCTTTGTTGACATCATTGTTAGATTTTTTGATGCCTTGTTTGAGAGGATTTTGTATTTCCATTTGAAATCTTTATTATCGTTGACTTGTTATCGTAATTATATCGTTATCTTCGTAGTTCATTCCATTGGTCTATTAGTAATATTTGTTATCCAACCCCCCAAAATTAGTTCTCACACTTTGATATTAAGCCTAGCTATCTTTATGCATTGCGTGTTATGTTTCTTACATATTACATTACAAACATACAAAAAAATAGCTAGCATAATTTACAATGAAGGATTTATAAGGATAATTTACTAGCAACAAACTAGCATAATATCCAATATTTAACTTAGATTTAATGTGTATTTATATAAAATATTTTCTTCCACATTTTAAGTATAGGTAAATTAGATCTATCTTAACTCTAGATCTTCTTGAGGTGTAAACTCATTTTAGAGTCTTAACTTTCTTCAAGTTTAGGAATCTAAAATGGGTTTTCAAGTTTAGAGCACCTCACTCGGCCCAATGGCTAAGAACATGTGTTATCTTCCTTGAGGTCACACGTTCAAAACCGACAAAGGGTAGGGTTGCTCATTGCCCTGTTGTGACAAGGATCGAAGGGTAGGCAACCCCTGGGATAGAGGCTCACCCCAGGATCGAAGGGTAGGCGACCCCTGGGATAGAGGCTCACCCCGGTGGGATTAGGGACATCTCATCCCCTGGGATAGAGGCTCACCCAAGTGGACTTAGGGACATCTCGTCCTATGCTAAGTCACAAGTTATTGGTATACCTCGCTTGCAAGTTCTACATTTTCCTATTCACTAATTTCAAATTCAATATATGTTAGATCAGAACACAAATTTTCATCTACACTAATAATCAATAGATTATAATGTTGATTCACTCAATGTAAGCAATGCATATTAATAATACTAAAAAAGAAAAACCCTAAAATCAAAACAATACAAAAATGATAAATAAACATTAAATTCTATTAGATTATATTACATTTATTTATACATATATTTCAAATTATAGGAATCTTGAATCATAATGTAAAATATATTAAATATCATAATGAAAATTTCCATTTAAACATATGGATGAATAGATCATAGATGCTAAGCCATGCATAAGAAATTTACCTAATTATTTATTAATATGTGATTATTAAAAAATTAATATTTTTAAGTAATTATTTTTATTAAGTTAATAATACTTAATTCAATATATTTTTCATTATAATGATGGACTAATTATTTCAAGTTGAAACCTAGTTTTAAATGATAACATTTAAATTCTACGAATAGAAAAAAATTAAATTAATTATAGATCTAAAAAGTTGTACCAACGGTTTCCAAAATAATCTAATTTGAAATTAAGATTAAATCTTCTATCAAGAGCATCTCCAAGGACCTTATAAGGCCTGAGCTTTTACATGGTCTCCAAGGACCTTATAAGGCCTGAATTTTTACATGGTTTCAAAGTGGTGATGCTGAAATTTTCTATCCATTGCATGGAGAGCTACATGTAAGAGGCAAGAGGGATTTGAGAGAAAAGGAATTCAGTAGTTGTGATTCTCAAAAAGCTAGATAATGTTTAATGCTAATCTATGCTTGTGAGAAGCACTAAGACCTCTTGATGAGCAATTGAAGTGTATTCTTATACATGAAAAAGGTGATATAAACTTATAAGAAGTTGTTGGTTAGTTGATTAAGTTTTATTAAATTTATAAATATATAAAATAAAATAGGTTTTATATACACAGTTATGGTGAAAGAGATGAATCTCAAAAAAAAAATTATGATTTTTCAAGTTTTCAATTTTATTAACTTTAAAGCTAATATATAAAATAGCTTATATATATTGGTAAAGAAGATCAATCTTTAAATTGTTTTTATGTCTTAATCAATTTTATTGATTTTAAATGGATTGTATTCAACTATTCTAAAATATAATTTAACATATAAGCCAACAGGGAAATGATTAAAAAATTAACAAATTAATTTGTTCACAGGATACAATCAACCTAAAAAGGTAATCTTAAAATTCTTCTTGCTGATAAACTGTTGTCTCTGTTTTTTTTATGACAGGGCCTATTTGCATAGGTCTGGATGAAGAAAATATTCCATTCATCGCTATCATAGCCCGAGCTTTCTCATTAGCATCTCTAAAGCTTACAAATCCATATCCCTTTGAACGTCCTGTAGTATTATCAGTAACAACTAGCAACAACCAGATTAATATGTATATCTATTTGAATTATCAATAATTATAGATTAGAGTTGAAGTGAAACTAATAGTTATAAAACCATTAAATTTAAACTAATAGTTATATCTAATAGTCAATTTTAAAGTTAATATATCAGTATTTGCACTTAAATCTTAATTGGAGTTGAAATTAAGCTAAAGTTGTATCATTATTAGAGTTAATCTAAAAGTTGTATCTAATAATTGAATAGTTGTACATCATCATGATTAGAGTTTTAACGACCAAATTGACGTTGAAGTTTATTTTTTCCAACTATCACCAATTGTACTTATCACATGTTATCTAAGCTATTTTTTTTATTTATTTGAAATTTTTAATTATGAATTTTTAAGGACACTCAAAAGAATATAGATGATACTCCACCCCAAAATTCTAAGATATAAACACATATTAGCTAAATGCCCAATTGCCAAATGGAAGAGTTTATTAAGACTTCAATTGATTTTATTAGGAGTTTGACTCTTACATGAGTGCACATTAACTAGACTCCTACATGTGAAATGTACTTAGACTAAGCCTTAAGGAATTAGAGTTGAATTTAAGCTAATAGTTATAGAATCATTGGAGTTAAGATAATATTTGTATAGTTGTCCAAAATTACCATGATTAGAGTTGAAGTTAAGCTAAGAGTTGTATAATCACTTGACTTAAGATAATAGTTGTATCTAATAGTTAATTTAAAAGTTAATATATCAACAATTGTAATTCAAGTAAAAGCGATGATTGGAGTTGAAGTTAAGCTAACAATTGTACGGCAACCCCACTAGTATTCCGTTACATTTGAGTGAGCTATGACCGAAACATGTAATTATACAAGTTCTGTATATTAGCTACATGTCCAACTAGATGATGCAAGAGGAGTTTATTATTATTATAAGTTTGGAGGAGTTCATTAGGAGCTCCAACCAGTTTATTAGGAGTTCGACACTTATTAGTTAAACTCCTAGATGCCAAATTTAATTGGACTAAGCCTTAAGTGATTAGAGTTGAAGTTAAGCTAATAGTTGTAAAATCATTGGAATTAAGCTAATAGTTAAGCTAGAATAATGATCCAATATAAGTGTGATTAGAGTTAAAGTTAAGCTAATAGTTTTAGAATCATTGGAGTTAAGCTAATAGTTGTATCTTCTATGTAGTTAAGCTCGTAGTTGTATCTAATAATTGAATTGTTGAAGATTAATTTTAATTTTTACAACTATCACTAACTGTACTTATCACTGTTAATTAAGATGTTTTTTATTTTTTTGAAATCATTAATTATTATTTTTGGACAACACCCATAGAGTCAATCTTAACAGTACACTTATGTCACTTATGTCATTCTCGTTTAATTTTGGACTAAGCCCATAGAATCAATCCAATCTAGAGACTACACTTGTCTCATTCTCGTCCTTAGTTGAAAAAACATAGATGGTAGTCCACCTAAAATTCTAAGATATATCCGTCTATCAACGTAAATATAGAAAAACTCTCAAAATAAATTAGAATCTAAAGCTAAAAAATTCTAGTAAATTGAGAGTTTTGCATTAAATCAATGACAATTCGATGGATATGCTAAAATTGTAAGCGAACTCTCGAGGAGCCAAAAAGGTAAATGAGAGTGATTATATATATTCGTCTTCGCTCATTCCCTGTGTTTGCGACATAACTCTAACTCATTCTTTTGGAGGGAATTTTTAAAAAATAGTTAAATGATGGAAAGTTTACTAAATATATGGTAGTCTTTTTTATTTGGTGAAACACATTTAGGGTTATAGCTTTACGTCTTACTTGTTAGTTGATACTCGGTTAAGAACTTAAGAGAGTAGGCTATCCATATAAAAAGAACGATTGGAGAATCTTAAATTTCTAGGCATGTTAGAATCTTAAATTTTTTCTATGTGACTTAGTTTTCATGAAAGATGAGGTTAAAAGTTCCATGATAATACAAAAGTCGACTAATTATGAAAAGACATAAATGAGAATTAAGAATTGGGTTTTGTTTTTTTGGAGGATTTGTATAACTTGTATTTGAGATATTAATTTTTGTGTTTTTTTCTTTATGGATATATTTTTAAAAGTCCTTTCGTAATTAAAAGGAAAAACACCTAAAAGGAATGTTGAATATAAAAGTTTTGTAGGGTTTGGACTTTGACATCTTTGATGTTGAGAGAAAATCATATCAAAAGAAATGCCTAATGTACAAAAAGCAATGATGGTTATAAATGTTGAATATAAAAGAGATAGAAACAAAATTATTGGGCTAGTATGTAGTAGAGAATAAATAATTATTGATCACATAGTTACAATAATAAGGAGAAGAAGATTTAATAAGAAATATGATTATGAAGATGAAAATCAGTAGGATCAACACTCAACTATTAAAGAAGAAGGTAACTCACTAGGGAATTTAACCTAATCCATTTTTTAAACCCTTGATGACTTTCTAATTCTACTTCTACATAACTTACTAAATTGGCCGCTTGCTCTACCTGACATTGTCATCCCTTTCCAAGTCAAGAAACAAGACAATGTTATGAATCATTTGTCAAAATTACTATTGTTAAGACTATCCCTTCCATAACTTTTCCAATAAATTGCATGAAGAAAAGGACCTAATCCTTTTTTCACTACTAAAGGAAGCACAAAACCCAATTCCAATTAAAATCCAACACTTAATGAGATAAACTTGATATATAAAAAGTTGGTAAACAATATGCACTTTTCAATACTATATTCATATATTAAAGGCATATGGACAAGACAACCTAGAAGCACATCAAGGTTGTAATTGATAAAGTTTTGAGTAGGTCAAGGTTGTAAGTGACAACATTATGCCTAATTGCTCTGATAAAGATAGAAGTAGGAGAAGGCCTTAAGTCACAACATTATGATCAATTGCTATGAGATATTACAGATAGACATGTACTAGATACTATTGTTACAAAATTATGTCATCCATCTAGTAAAGATAATAATAAAAAATGCCAAAATCTTAAAAATGGACTCAACTTTAAATGAACCCTTTCATGCCTTATTCCACATCAAAATTGCAAGATTCAATCTTTTTAGTTTACCAAATTCATAAATGGCATTTTCTATATTTTATAGTGTTTATAATGTATATAAATTTTTGTATGTATTTTTATACATGTATATGTCTATTTATATTTATATTTAAACCGATGTTTGTATTATAATAACATAAGCAAATACAACATATGTTTACAATCATAAATGGTTCCTCCTTGGTGCAAAAATACACTATGTTTGTACTCTAATAACACAAGCCAATACAACATATGTTTCCTCCTTGATGCAAAAATACACTATGTTTGTACTCTAATAACATAAGCCAATACAACATATGTTTACAATAATACATGGTTCCTCCTTGATGCAAAAATACACTAATAAGTAGCTTGCCCACCTTTCCATATCCCAAATCGCAACAAATTATATATCTTTGTGGTCAATTTCTCTTTAAAATTTCAAAATTAAGAGAACTTTTGTTTGTAGGGAGTGAGAACAACCAAAATATACCTAGAAATCTTTTTTAACTTGTAGCTTGTGGGGCAGTTGTCTTTTAAGAACTTCCATGGAGAGAAAGACAATAAGGTGAGCACAATCTCAAAGCCACGTGTAAAAGTTCTTTGAATTTGATTATGCAGAAAAGTTACTATTAGGATCCACACATTTGAGCTGATAGGTAGACATAAAGGCAATTCCAATGACAATCATGGGTAAGGAGGAGATAGTTTGTTAACATATTTTTTATATTGTTTGTGATGTAAGAATTGATTCTACCTTTCCATATTAATCTGTATTATATGCAGAAAGGGGTCATATTGCATTGAAAAAAAGTCTATATTGAAATAATTTTAATTAGTATGTTTTCTTTTGAAACTAAATTACAACAACGTCTTCTTCATCCAACATATCATAAAATTCGGATCTAATTATTTATGTTTAATGTTGTATTATAAATCTTACATACTCTACCCATATCATGATGGCTAGATTACCAAATCTTGTTTCCCCTTCTAAATTCCTCCAATACTCTTACTGGAGGAAGAGAGAACTCCCTCTAACGGATTATTTTCCATACTGTTTGATATATATTTTGTGTTGGTTTTTTTGAGGGATGGAAATCTCAAAGATAACAACTATTTTTACAAATTAAGTTATACTTTATATGTGTATTTAAAATAGCTAAGTGATATGTCTATATGAAAATAATATTAAGAATGTTTAATTTTTTCTATCTGATTTAGCTTCATGAAATATTGGGTTAAAAGCTTAATGAAAATACAAATATATTTTATGTTTGATATATATTTTATGTGTTAGTTTTATTGAGGGATGGAAATCTCAGAGATAACAACTATTCTCACAAATTAAGTTATACTTTATATGTGTATCTAAAAAAGATAAGCGATATGTCTATATGAAAATAATATTAAGAATGTTAAATTTTTCTTTAGCTTCAGGGCGGTCGCATGAAGTTGGTTCCACTTTTTGGTGCCACTTAGGAAATCAGAAACGCATTTCCGAAGTGCAAATCAAGAACGCATATGCGTTATTGATGGCACGTTCGGAATAACCCGAACCCAAACACAAGGCTAAGGTTCGTGAAAATGTATCGCGTATGCGTTTTGTAATGTTAAATATCGCATATGCGATATATCGCTTATGCGATATGCAACATTTACAAAACGCATATGCGATATATCGCATCAGCATTTTGTAAATGTTGTATATTGTATATGGTGGTACGAGGAACCAAAAAAACAATTTATTAATAAAGGATACAACTTTGGTGGTTTTCTCCCTCTTTGGATTTCCATTTAAAATAATTATGTATTGTGCATTTGTATTGAATAGTTGTTGAATGTTTTATTAATGTGTGATTATTACTTGAAGTGATGAAGTTAAAATTAGTAGAAGTGTCTAATACCGATTCACCCTCGCCATCTCAACATATTATATAAATATTCAAACAATTGGTGTCAAAGCATGTTTTATTCACATAGTTTGACAACTAGAAGACATATCCCATAGATTACTCATGGATTTTCAATTAGTATATCCTAAAAAAGTTCCCTTTTTAAATGGAATAGATTATGTACCATGGAGCATAAGAATAGAGGCATATACAAGTTGTTGAGCTTGACATTTGGAGTGTAGTTCATAATGGATACACAAATCCAAAGAATGAACCAAAAGGTTCAATAACAAATAATCTACACAAAAACAATCCAAAGAAAATGAATGCAATTTTGAATGGCCTATCATATTGTGAGAAGAACAAAATGGGACAATGGAATTAAACTACATAGCTCTAGGAGAATATATACTATCTTTATTCAAAACAAACTCTCTCAATAAAATGAGGTACAACCCAAAACAAATTATGAAGCCATTGAGAGAAAAAGCAAAGTCTCCAAAGATAAAGAAGACTTTGAAACCGAAGAATAAGTATATCTAGAGGAAGAACTTATTAGTTCTCTATGTGAACTAAGGAAAGATGAAAGAGAAAACTAATCATTAATGGAGCAATTGCAAAAGTATCAAGATGAATATTGTATTTCAAAAGAAGGGACTAAAATATTAGTTTTGGATGTTATGCAACCAAGTCCCATAAATAACAGACAAATAGTAGAAACATGATAAAAGAGAGTAATCCATGCTTGAATAATGAAGAACACAGATAAATAACAATCCTCTTTGAGGGAGGAACCTCGTTACACAATGTAATTATGTACCCAAGACAAGACAATATGCAATGCTTACTAATATGAGAATATCCCCTTACTAGATATAGGAGACATATGTGTACAATAACAACTAATAGACCCAAGTCTACATCAATAATATGTAATACACTGCCATATAGGAGGTAAACTGTGCCACACTATAGGGGGAACTGTGCCCAATAGGGGGAAATGTTCCCAACATTTAGGTCTTAACATTGGATTGAAAGAAAAAATTGAAAAGACACAACAAACCCTGACAAATAAACTAGAGGAGAAGGAAAAAAATTGCAAGCAAGAAGATGAAATTATCTCCCTAATAAAGGAACTGAAACAAATACATTGAAATCATGAAGTTGGGTGTCTATTTTTGGGGGGTCTATGACAAAATCGAAGTTGTTTTCACATGTTTCTCAACTTCGAACAAAGAAAAGTTGTATTTGTGTTAGGAATTTCACTTTCGAGTAAAAACAAAAGTTGTAAACAATCATGTTAGCTTTCTATCTGTTATTTTTCAGAATTTTTTTATTGGCATTTGATATGTCATTTTAGCAATTGTTTGACAGTATGTTCTTAAGTAATGAAATTATGGTAAATAGTCATGTCGGAAGACGTAACTTTATTCATTATTAAATTATTGTTTATCAAAAACAAAATATGTTAGTACAATCTAGACAGATTGTACTAATGCATGACTATAATTTTGTATCCAACAGAGACATACAATAATTATTAGAATTTTTTGAAGTGGACCTACCTGAAAAACTATCATAAAATTGACATGTTTAGGGAGACGTTACACTTTGTATAATTTTCCATTTCATAACACAAAATTGAAAGTACCATTTTGAAACTAACACATCAAACTTGCGTACCACTGGTTTTTCAATTTTTTTCATAATGTCGTTTTGAAGTTATTGATTTTTCATTTCACTGGTTTTTCTTAAAATTTCAAGCAATCCAAACCCCTTATAGGAAAAATATTCTAAGTATTTACTGTATGTCATGAAATTTAATAAAAATCACATTTATAGAAACTAGATTGAATTATGCATGTAATGGTAGTATTTGTGAAATGAAATAGCAAATATTTCATATGATCCGATATGTCCGAAATTGCAAAAAGCTTCAGGAAAAAGCTGGAGCACTGATTTCTGAAGATTTGCAGGTGTTCGGCTGAACAATTATTAGTTCGGCCGAAACGTTAGTTTTAACTGACGGAATAATTGTTCGGCCGAACAAATAGTTCGGCCGAAAATACTTTTGTTTTTTTCACGTCGGCCGGGAAAAATGCGCCGGTTGAAAACACAAAATTCATATTTATAAACAATATGAATTACACATTTTCGCATTTTTTAAATCATTCGTATTATACAAATACTCTATAATTTGTAAGGTATGTACTGCGACTTTTTTGAATATATATATATATATATTGTATTTCAGAGCATTTTAAGGAAGATTATTTTTATCTTTGTTGCATTTCTGGGCACTTTTATGAAGATTTTTTTTTTCTTTGTTGTATTTCTGGGCATTTTTATGAAAAAAAATTTGTCTTTGTTGCATTTTTGGAGACTTTTATGAAGATTTTTTTTTCTTTGTTGCATTTCTGGGCACTTTTATGAAATTTTTTTTGTCTTTGTTGCATTTCAGGGCACTTTTATGAAAAAAAATTTGTCTTTGTTGCATTTTTGGAGACTTTTATTAAGATTTTTTTTTCTTTGTTGCATTTCTAGGCTTCTAAAGTGATTATTTTTTTTATGGTGAAGATTCTTGCTAGGGAAAGCTATTATAAGTTTAAGGTACAAATTAAATAATCATGGGCAACAAAAGAAACCGAAGTAGAAAATATGATCGCACTCGAGATGATGCCGAACATTATGTCAAAAATAATGAAGCTAAAAGACGCAGATTGCAAGATCAAAATATTACAAATGTTGAGGAAATTCTTGATGATGATGTTAATAGAGATTTGGATCATAATGTTGATGATATGAATGCTCAAAATCAGATTCGAGAACAAGAAATTGACCAAGGTATGTTGAAATATTGTTTTGTTTTTTTAAATCCAATAATTGTTTTTGTAAATGTTTATAATGTTGAATATGATTTACGAAACACATATACAGATTTACTTCATAATGTTGATTAATATGTTGAAGACATTGATGAAACCGAAAACGACGATGTTGAAGACATTGATGCAAATACGCGTTCAAGTATATGTATGTACATATATATATCAATTGTTTCTTGTCATTGGGATCCCATCTAGTTTTGCTTTAGTACATGTTTTGCTTTAGGGTTAAAGGCTTGTGCTTTAGTACATGTTTTGCTTTAGAGTTAAAGGTTTGTTCTCCAAAATATGCTAAATTGTAATTTAAATTGAAATATGTAGGTAGTTTCATCATTGAAGATGACATGTTACAGAATGTTGATAG
>LPNX010475049.1:7005-50324 GCA_001517045.1 Pseudotsuga menziesii
GACGTAGGAAATTCATCATGAAAGAGCTTATTGAAGCAACACCTCCTTTAACTCCACAAGTCTAAAAAATGAGAAGCATGATCATCCGTGAGCTTGTGACTTTACTCATGGCTATATTTAGATATTTATTGAATTCGTGGTATCCCCTTTGAACTAGTTAAACTTTTCCATAAATAGATAAATAAAAAATTATAATAGATATTCAAACCTAAGCTCTTCATGTGATTTAAACTTGTTATGGCTAGATTATATACTACAAGGATTCTTATCACCACTACACAAAATAACTATCACAATTTTCATTTTCTATGCCAAAAAGATAGCCTTCATACTAATTATTTCCCAATAACTAACTAAAATCATGTATATACCGTCCGATCATTAAGTATTAGCCACACCCTTCATTCATGTTTTTTATTACTCTATTGGCCTTGACCGTTGTAAAAAGTCAACAAAAGATGGTGTCGTCGCTATAGAGACGGCCAGGCATGGATACAGCGACGTCCAAGAGTTTAGGCGTGGATACAGAGACGTCTAAGAGTCCAGGCGTGGATACAGGGACGCCTCATTCTTGTTACATCGGATTTTACACCAAAAAGTAAGAAATGTGGAAAACCTCCGTGGAAAAATCCACGCTTTTGTACTAGTGTAGTGACAGCAGTGAGGATAACCACCATACTAGGAAAAGAAAATATAAACCTTATGAAGAAATCTCCAGGGAGTTCAAGAAGATCAAGCTACCGACATTTAATGGAGAAACTGAAAAGGGGGAGGAAGCGAAATCCTTGCTATCTGGGATGAAGAAGTACTTCCATATTTATAACTATTCTAATCAACTGAAGGCCGGGATGGCTATTTATAATCTTACAGGGAAAGCTGATATATGGTGGTAGGAATTAAAAAGAGTGAAAGGTATCAGAGAGAAAAACATAAATTGGAGCACATTCAAGAAATACTTCAAAAAGAAATTTTTATCTGAACAGTACTATGAAAAAAGGGCTAAGGAATTCTATGAGTTAAAACTAGGTACAATGAATATGAAAGAACTGAATAGTAAGTTTCTAATTTTGCTTAGGTATGTGCCATACATTGTGGACGAGAAACCTAAGGTACAGCGGTTTCTCAGATGTTTACCTTATCATATAAAGGACATGATTGAGTATGACAATCTGAAAACTCTAGAAGAAGCCATGAGAAAAGTGAATTTCTGTTATGAACAGAATCGTTAAAAGGAGAGTCTGGCCAACTGAAAGGCCAAAAGGAATAATAACTTTGATCAAAAGAAGAAAGAGTTTGTACCTAATCGAAATTCTAAAAATAATAACACCAAAAATTTTCCTAATAAGAATTTCCATGGGAATAAAAGTAATTCACAGACTAATCAGAATAATCAAAAGAATAAAGAATCTATTAACAACCACTATAACTACACAAAGAAATTTGAACTAAAAAAACCCATAAAGTGTTGGGAATGCAATGGTCCGCATTATGCATCAATCTATCCCAATCGGAAGAATACTGTCAATAACATCCACACAATACAGGAGGAGATGACTGTTGGTAATCAAGAAAGGACAATGCCTAGGATCAATGTAGCATTAGAGAATCGACAAGCAGACTATCAAAATTCCATGGTGGAAGTGGAAGGTAAGATAAATCAAATACCCATATCTATTTTAATTCATCCAGGAACTAGTTTAAGCTATATTTCTCCTAACATGGTAGAAAAGTGTAAACTTCCAGTTGAAAAGTTTGCAAGTTCTTGGTTAGTTCATTTAGCTACTGGTGCAAAGAGAAAGGTAATTAGCTTTGTAAAGAATTGTGTAGTAACTATGGATCAATTTGAAACTTGTGTTAAGCTCAATGTACTACCTTTAGGTTCATATGATATATTAATTGGTATAGATTGGTTAGAGCAGCATAGGGTGGTCTTGAATTTCTTTGATAAAACCTTTACTTGCATAAATAACAATGGAAAATTAATAAGTGTAAAGGGAATCCCTAGGAAAATAGTCATAAGGAAGATCTCTACTCTGCAGCTTAAGAGAGTTGTTAGGAAAGGTTGTAAGGCTTATGCAGTAACAGTAAACAATGAAGAAAACCTGAACAACATAGATAAATTAAAATTGGAGGATATACTAGTTCTAAAGGAATATTCAGATGTATTTCTAGAAGAAATTCTAGGACTGCCTTCGAAACGGGAATTAGATTTTACCATTGAGCTGGTACCTGGTGCAGTGCCCATCTCAAAAGCCCCTTATCGGATGAATATACTCGAACTAAATGAACTTAAGTTACAGTTAAAAGATTTTATTGATAAGAATTACATTAGACCCAATGTGTCTCCCTGGGGGGCACCTGTCATCTTTGTTAAGAAAAAGGATGGAACTCTATGCCTATGCATAGATTATCGTCAATTAAATAAGATGACTATCAAGAACAGATACCCGTTACCTCACATAGATGATCTATTTGATCAACTATGTGGAGCCATGGTGTTTTCAAAGATTGACCTACAATCTGGATATCACCAAGTCAGAATTAAAGATGAAGACATCTTTAAAACAGCTTTTAGAACTCGATATGGACATTACGAGTTTGTCGTTATGCCTTTCGGGCTTACTAATGCTCCAGCTATTTTTATGTGTCTAATGAATAATGTAATGCACAAATATATGGATAAATTTGTGGTCGTATTTATCAATGACATATTAATTTATTCAAAATATGAAGAAGAACATAAAGAACACTTAAAAATTGTCTTGCAAGAGTTACGAGAGCATCAACTTTTTGCGAAATTTAGTAAATGCGACTTCTTTAAAGATAACATCCAATACTTAGGTCATGTGGTGACTAAAGAAGGAATTTCAGTGGATCCCGAAAAGATAAAGGAATCAAAGATTGGCCAGTCCCAAAAGACATAACTGATGTCCGATCATTCGTGGGGATTACCAGTTATTATCGAAGGTTCATTGAAGGGTTTTCGAGAGTTGCAAATCCGATAACCTCTTTGCAGAAAAAGGGGAAGAAATTTGATTGGAATCAGAAGTGCGAAGACAGTTTTAAAAAGTTAAAAACCTTATTAACCAGCGCACCAATTTTAAGAATTGCTGACCCTAATAAAGATTTTATAGTATGTACTAACGCCTGCAATGACGATTTAGGTGGAGTATTGACTCAGGAAGGACATGTCATTTCTTATAAGTCTAGGAAATTAAAGATTCATGAAAAAAATTATGTGACCTATGACTTAGAATTAGCTGATGTCATACATGCTTTAAAGATGTGGCGTCATCATTTAATTGGAAGAAAGTTTATCTTAATGACGGATAATAAGGGATTGAAATATCTGTTAGATCAACCTAACCTGAATGCTAGGCAAGCTAGGTGGCTAGATTTTCTAAGTGAATACGATTTTGAAATTCAACACATCAAAGGAAAGGAGAATAAAGTTGTTGATGCATTAAGTAGAAATACAAAGATGAATTTTACAACAGCTATCAGCACTTATACAACAGATTTGGAAGAATAGCTTAAAGAGGGAATAGAACAAGATGAAAACTACCTAAAGCTACAAGCGAAAGCAAAATAAAATCTAATAGAAAGTATAAGTACAGGGTACAGCTTGAATGAAAAAGGATTATTACTGTATAAAGATAGATTATATGTACCTAATGTACCTAAGATTATGTTATTAATTTTAGACGAAATTCTTAAAACTCCTTATTCAAGGCATCCAGGTTATCAGAAAACTATAACCATGCTAAGAAAAGATTATTTCTGGCCAAACATGAAGACTGAACTGGCAGAATATATTTCTAGATGCTTTGAATGTCAGCAAGTAAAAAAATGAACATCAGCATCCAGTTGGGCTACTTCAGCCTTTAACTATCTCTAGCTGGAAATGGGAGATAATTAGCCTTGATTTTGTTACTGGACTGCCTAAAAATTAGAACTTAAATGACTCCATAATGGTAGTGGTTGACAAATTGAATAAAGAAGCCTATTTTATACCTATAAAAACTACTTATAAAGCTGCAAATATTGCTGACATTTTCTTAAAACAAATTTTTCGATTGCATGGAATACCAAAGGTCATAATTTCAGACTGAGACCCTAAATTTACAAGTAATTTTTGGAGATCCTTGTTTAAATGATTAAATACCACGTTAAATTTTAGTACCTCTCTCCATCCTCAAACTGATGGATAGACTGAAAGAGTAAATCAGGTACTGGAAGATCTACTTATAATATATGTAAAGGAGCATCCAGGTAAATGGGAATATTATTTACACCTGGTAGAATTTTCTTACAATAATCATTATCAAGCTTCAGCTAGGTATAGTCCTTTCAAAATTCTGTATGGAATGAAATGTAATACTCCCATCTCTTGGAGTAATCCAGTGGATAGGTTAGTATTAGGACCTGAACTATTAAAACAAATTGAAGTAATTGTAAAGCAGGTACAAGGTAATCTGAAAATTGCACAAGATCGACATAAAAGTCAAGCAGACCTTAAACAAACTCCAAAGGAGTTCTAGGTAGGTGAACATGTTTTCACTAAGGTGAGACCCAAAAAGAGTTCTCTGAGGTTGGGTATTTGTGCCAAACTAGCACCTCGATATTGTGGTCCTTTTGAAATACTGTCTAGGATCGGACAAGTAGCCTATCGGTGAGCTTTACCGTTGAATTTAAGAGTTCACAATGTTTTTCACATTTTTGTATTAAAAAAATATGTACATGATGCTACTCATGTTATTAATTGGAATGATGTGTAGGTGGAACCTGAAGGATATTTTCTGGTGGAACCAGATTGTATCCTTGAGCGGAGGGAGATCTCACTTCGGAACCGCACCATTGGTCAAGTGAAGGTGCAATGGAAGCACCTTAGCCCAGAGGAAGCCACCTAGGAATTCGAAATTCATATGTGGGATGCATATCCAATTCTATTTCAAGAAAAATCTGAGGACGAGGAATAAATAACATCGAGGACGATGTTATAATTTAAGGGGGTGTGTATGTCACATGCCCCAATTTGAAAAAATAATTTAATGTTATTTGAGGAACATTGTGTTAAATTTTATGCTAAGTTTGTAATTGATGACTCGGTGGGGTTAAGAATATTTCATGTAATTTAGAATATTTTATTTATAAATAAATAAATGATGAGACAACAACTTAGGGAAGCTGTTAAAAGAGTGTTTACTGGTTAATTGGTGCAAGAGACTGGGTGGAGAGTAAACTGACAAGTGGCAGCATCCTCAAACCACTTCCCACTGTTGCACGTGGCAACTTCCTTATATTTGTGGTCATGATTCCCCAAGAAAGTGGAATCAGAGCAGGTGGCTCATTAAATGAAAACTGACCCAGAAGACCTAGGCATCTCTATAAAATTTTCCTTTGAACACAGCTGAGACTGCTCATTTCTAGAGGTGATCATTCAGGGTGAATGAATTTACTCAAGAGAAATTCAATGGAGGGGATTACTGAAGTGTGTTTGAGGGGTTAACTGCTGAGACTAAACTTGTTGCATATTCTAGGCTGAAGTTCATACTGCTAAGAGCAGCTTTTAATTACTGAGGTAATTGGACCAGTCAGGTGACAGAGGTCTTAAAGTTGTATTCTCCACCTAGTTCTCAGCCAAGAAGACTAGGAACAAGATTGGGGGTCCTGAGGAAGCTTTTCCTGAGCGCTCTCCTGGAGTTTAGTTGGGAGGAACAGCCTCCTTAAGCTGTTGTCATCTTGTCATTAATAGGTTCTATTTATATTTATGTTATTTGTTTATTGTCTTCAGTAAAATATTTATTAGTTTCTACGACAGGCATGTTAGTATTTTAGGGTTTATGAAGGAAGAATAACTATGTAATGTTAGACTTGGTAAAATTATAGATTAGGTTAGAAATAGAAATGAATATGTAAAAGGTGAAACAGATAGAATTAAAATTCCCAAACTGTATTTTTCCACACCTGACTCAGGTAATACTCTAGTACGGGTGGGTGTTTAGGTGAATGAGATGATTCTTTTACTTGAATGAGAACTGTAACTAGATTTTACTTCAATTGTTTATGAATTATACTATAAAGCAGTATTAAATATTGTCTGTATTTATTTACTTCAGCTAAACTAAAAAAATAGGTATGTAAGAGAATAGTAATAATATTATTATAGTAATTCTAGTATTAGTATTCTGATAAAATATAGAGTTTTATGATTTAACATTTAAACATAAGTAAAGTAAGTAGGCTAACATCTAAGAACCAGGTAAAAAGAATTTGTAAAACATTTTATAACATTGAAATTCCAGGCACTGTGTGTCTTTGTCTAAGACCAAAGGATTTTACTATAATCCTTTAAAACCTACAAAAATTACTAAAAGATAACTTTATCCTATTTTTCAAGTATGCTACATTAAAACCCTAATTATTTCTTAACTAAGAATTAAAACAAACTGTAAAAATTAATAAAGAATTATTAAATAAACAGAGCTAGCATCGAACTAATAACTGTAAGTAATACTATCATCTATTTCCTATTATCAAACAGAGCTAATAGTTCTTTAAGTATAAATAAGGATATTATTAAATTGTAGGGTTTATACAATGATTAACCCTTCAAAAGCCAAAAAACCAAAATTAAATATCATCTTTAAAAAAAGCACAGTAATCTTCCCATAAAGAGTGCATTGAAAATCATTATAGTACAAGGTATTAATGAAAACATTACAAATACAAATTATTGACAAAAATAAACCAATATTAATTAACCATTCACAAATACAGAATCCTTATTTAAGGATAGGCTTATAGCCTTTAGAGTCAAAGGGTCGAATCTCAGGCCTGCTAATAAAGCCAAGTATGCACAAAATCCTTTATATTAAAATAGTAACAAAATATATTACTAACAGGAGAATTAAAATCTAGCTCACATTACAACCCCGGCTATTTCACAGTCTTCCATTACTAAATTCACTGTAAAAATTGAATTAACACTAGATAGAGATCGACAAGCCTCTCTGAGCTCAGAGCTAAGCTCTTTTTAAAATAAAAACAAAAGCATTTACATTGCTTAGGCCATAAGGCTAAGAACATCTTATAAAAACCATTTTACATCACGGCTTCAAGATCCTACATTACCCAGCACGAAGTACCATAAGGGTTTTTAAATAAAAACAAGGACATACAATAAACAAGCTTTAAATCATAACCAACAAAGAACCGAGGCCGTGCATTCACCCACAGGAACCACTGCCAACAACCATAACCGCATGCAAGAAGAACCCTCGATGGGACCGGGGATTACCAGTTGGAAGCCCACGAAAAGACTAAAGAATGAGCTCGTTTTCCACCCACAGTTTTGGAGCCGGTAGCAGGAACCTGGAAGACCAAACCAAAACATTATTTAAACTCTATTTGCATAAATAATAAAAACCCTAGTAAGGATAATCAAATGAAAAAGAAAACCCAAGATAGGAAAGTCTTACCTATTAACCAGAGTTGAAACTAAGAAGAGATGACCACACCAGGTCACGACGGATTCAAACCGAAAGGAAAGAACAATTGAAGTCACCTCTGCGGTAGAGAAAGCAAGAAAACCGACTCAAGTTCACAATGCAGAAGCCATGGGTGGGTAGTTGCAGGAATAAGACAAATACAGGCTTCGGGCTACTTGGAGAAACCAACAACCACACTCACAATGTATTCTTCAACACACAAGAGAACCCAAACCATAAATTGTGATACCCAATAGTCATGATACAGCATTTGCAGGCAAAATGCCCAACGATAAAGGAGGTTACAGTCCTCTCATGGCCACGAGCTCACAGCTCGGCCAGCAAGGAGGAGAACCCTCATTCTGAAAATGCAAAGGAGTAGGGTTTGTAGCATTAAAATTCAACCAATCAATGGAGGAGATCCTATCAATGTGCCCTTCCAAAATGTCAACAAGTGTGGGTCGAAACCTCAAGTCAGCGTTGCACAAAATGTTTTAAAAACCTATCATTACAAATAACCATATAACATATGATTGCTAATGATAAGCAACATGCCAACGATATATAATATGCCATGGAAACTAATATAGTATAGGATTAAAACTTTATAAGAATTGCTTGCCATCATTTTTGACTACATCATAGTATTTGTTTGGTAGGAAATACTACCTTAGGTTAAAAGTTAATACATTTGTTATAACTTGAAATACGTTTAGGTATAAGTTAACACTTTGTTATAACTTAAAATACTATTGTATTATAGTTATAATTTGAATACTATGGACACGACTTGGATACTATTTGATCCAAGAAGATATTCATGGTTTCAAACAAGTCTAATAAGTATGGTATTGTTTAGAACTAGTAAAAGAAAATATGGAATAGTTATGACATAGATTATGACTTTAGTAAACTGGAAAAGCCTTAAACTTCTCAACACAGAATCTTGATGCTATTAAATGAGAGAGTATTCAAGAAACTGAAGACTAACATTATTGGAGAATTTCTCCTAGAGAGTATAATAACTCATTATTAATTTTACAACTGAAAAACATAGGAACGTGTTCATGCTTAAAGAGAAGGACACATTGAGTATTGAAGTAAAAATAGCTACGAGATCACTAATCAGTCAAAGTAAACTTAAACCAAAACCATGAGCTCTATGCTCTCTATGGGAATTATAAATAACCAGTACTGTAAACATAAGAAAACTAACCATGTACTATAAACTTTTGAAAGATAATCATCATACGACTGAAGGAACCTCAGTAAGAACTTGCTCTTGTATTTTGAAACATTGATTATGTTTTTGATGAAAAGTCAATATGGCATTAGTTATAAGTACTCTCATTTATTCAGAACAACAAAAGAGAATTCACTTTACCTCCTCAAAGACTAGCAGCTTATTTAACCTTTTCTTATACCAGCATCTTAATATGCTAGGAAAGTACTTTTCTCGACGTAATTTAAAATAAACACTTACATGATCTTACGCTTACCTACTAAACCTATAAGAACCAGCAATCCATTTGAGTTAGCAGAACGCTAAGTAAGCCCCAATCTCAAACAAGATTTCTTACCCACTTGACAAAAGTAAATCATTAGTAGATCTAGCAGCAACTAAATGCAAGTCCTTTTTCTAACTCTGTTGAAATTAAAGTTGTTAAGTCATTAATAGAATTAACACAGGTGTTTAAGATTACATCCTTTAGTTACAGATTCTTTTAATTGTTAATGTAATTGTAACTTTGGAATGTATTCACTTGTATTTCTTATCTATTGTAACCCGATGTTTATTTTGGGATTTTATCATGTCATGTCATGCCCCGATGTTCCGATCGGGAAGATCTATAATGTAAACAAGTCATGTCAAGTTATTGTGGGTAACCCTCCTATTGTCTAAGGGTTAAAGTCCCCGTAGTTCCAGGGCACTAGGGTTATTAAACTCTCCTAGAGAGGTCGGCCCTAGTAAGGTTTTAGTCATGCCTGGATCAGTATAAATAGAGAGTTGGACTCTCTATTTAGTACACAACACAAACACACTCAAGTGTAGCGCATAGTTGAGGAAGGAGAAGACAATGGGGCTAGACAAGAAGAAGGTTACTGCTGTCGAGAGATCATCTTACTGTTTTGGGGTTTTACCTTTTGTGCTGATTCTATCTATGAGGAAGTTGTGGGGTTTTCTCCATTTATGGTTTCCCTGAGGAAAAACGCTGTGTTCATTGTCTCTTGTGTTTGATTGTTGTACTTGTTGTTCTCTCAGTTAAAGATCCTAACATAATGCTAGCTTGAATGTTGAAAAACTAACATGGTATCAGAGCTAACCTGAGAAGAAGACACTGTGCAGCTGCGGGAACTAGGGCTTCCTACTTTGTGGATCTATCTCCACAGATTTTCAGAAAAAGTAAGGTGGAATAACTCTCCTCCTTAGGGTGCATCTTTCTATCGAAGCAGAATCCAATTCTGAGGTTTTTCGGTTTTGGACCTGACACTGCTGTCGGAAATTAGGGATTTTCACAGAAGAGGAAATTTTAAGTGAGCCCAGGCCTGGATTGATATCCTCCCCAAAATCGAAGTTTGGGATCAATTTCAAAGCATTTGGTTGGACAAAACTCTGAAAAAGCAAAACCCTAATTTGCACCTGAACCAGCTGTTAGACTCCTACATCCATGAGGAGGTTCCAGTTCCAAAGGGAGATGAGGCTAAGGCCTTACATAAGAAGAAGTTGGATATGGAAAAGAGAATCATTGTTGATTCTATCAAGGATCATCTCATACCATAGGTGTCCTACCTAAAGACACCTAAAGCTATATCTGATTCCCTAACCAAATTGTTTGAAGGGAAGATCATAAACCAGAAGATGACTCTAATAAACCAACTAAAGAATGTGAAGATTCAGAATATAGAAACAATCTAGTCTTACTTCACAAGAGTTTCTCAGATCAAGGAACAACTAGAAGCAGTAGATGAAGAAGTGGAAAATGCAAAGATTGTGATGACTACCTTGAATGGCCTTCCTAGGTCATGGGATTCTTTCATCCAAGGGATATGTGCTAGAAAGAAGTTAGTCAAGTTCAGAAGACTATGGGAAGAGTGCTCTCAAGAAGAAGCTCGAGTAGCAACTCGAGAAGAAAAGATGGGAAGTGAAGATCAAGCTCTCACGGTACACTCCAAGTCAACCAAAAGAAGATCTCATCACTCCAGAGGTAAGCACTCTCACAAAGATAACACTAGAAAAGATTTCTCTAGGATCATATGTTATACATGTGCTGAAGCAGGACATTATGCAAGAAATTGTCCTAAGAAACAAAAACTAACAAAAAGGAGCAACAAAAGAAGACATCATGCTCATGTTGTAGAGGATGATGAACCATCCAAGAAAAGACCCAGATATGAAAATGAAGATTCTTCAAGTGAGGATGAATATGTTTTGATTTCTTCTCTCACAGGAAACATTACTCATGGAAGCAATGATTGGCTCATAGATAGCGGGGCTTCCAAACATATGACAGGATTCAAGGAATCCTTTGTGAGACTATCAGAACATGAATCACCTCACAAGGTGAATCTAGGAGATGACTACCAATATCCAATAAAAGGTAGTGGGTAATCTTCCTATAAGCTAGACTCTGGAAAGTCTCTGACAATGAAGGAAGTATTGTTTGTGCCAGGACTCAAGAAGAACCTCCTCTCCATCCCGGCATTAGATGTAAAAGGAATGCAAGTTGAATTCATAGATGGTCAAGTCATCATGTGGCCAAAAGGAAAGACTATCGATGATGTGGTGGTGATTGGAGAACAAGAAGGAGGATTGTACAAATTAAAAGGACATCCAAAACAAGCCTTGGTCCATGACACAGTAGAGCCAAGTGAACTTTGGCATAGAAGGCTTGCACACGTGCATTACAGAGCACCACCACTTGCAAGCAAAGTTTTTGAAGGTCTTCCAGAAATCCAAGCATAACATGATGGGGTCTGCAAAGGATGTGCGAAAGGAAATAATACAAAGAAGACATTTCCAAGCAGCGAAAGCAAAGAAAAAGGAATCTTGGAAATCATCCACTCTGATGTATGCGGTCCTATGTCATCAAACTCACTAAGCGGGTATGCATATTATGTTTCTTTTGTTGATGACTTTTCTAGGAAGACATGGGTTTACTTCATGAAGAAAAAAGACAAAGTATTCATCAAGTTCAAGGAATTCAAAGCCTTGATCGAGAACCACACTGAAAAGAAGATCAAGACCCTTCGATCAGATAATGGTGGAGAATTCACTTCAAATGAATTCAAAGAGCTATGCAAAGAATCAGGGATTAAGATGGAGTTGTCCACTCCTTATAATCCACAACAAAATGGGATTACAGAAAGGAAGAATAGAACTATCATGGAAGATGCAAGAGCAATTCTTCATGATCAAGACCTTCCTATGCATCTTTGGGCAAAAGCTGCCAGAACAGCGGTGTATGTACAAAACCGTACTTTACATAGAGTACTCAAGAACAAGACTCCTGAAGAAGTCTTCTCTGGAAAGAAACCAGAAGTTAGCCATCTCAGAATATTCGGTTGTCCTATGTACATACACATTCCAAAAGAGAAGAGAAAAAAATTAGATCCTTCAGGAAAGAAGGGTATATTTGTTGGATACTCTGAAAGCTCGAAAGCTTACAGAATATATTTTCCAGGATACAAGAAGATTGACATCAGCAGGGATGTGACATTTGATGAAGACATAGCTTACAACAAATCCAGAAAGAGACCTGCTGAAGAACCTGAAGAAGAAGAAGCACCCAGAATTCATGAAACAACCATGAACGAAGAAACTCAAGAAGAAGATCGAGAATTTGAAGAACCACAAAGACCTGTAGATTCACCCCTGGAGAAGAATCCTCATAAGAGGAAACCTACTTGGGTACGAGAACTTATCCAAGGTGTGGAAAGATATGGGGCTCCAAAAGAAAATCACAGAGAGGGAAAGAGGACCAGATCCTGCTCCGGGTATGTAGCATTACTATGTGATTTCATTGATAAACAACCTTCCAGTTATGAAGAAGCGGCAGAATGGAAAGAATGGAAGGATGCTATGATCGAAGAATACCAATCGATCATGAAGAATGACGTTTGGGATGTTGTCCCAATACCAGATGGGAAGTCAGTTGTAACTTCCAAATGGATCTACAAGATCAAACATGCTACAAATGGTAGCATTTAAAAATATAAGGCAAGATTTGTGGCTCGGGGTTTCTCTCAGAAAGAAGGAATAGATTATGAAGAAACCTTTGCACTTGTAGCCAGATACACTTCCATCAAATCAGTACTTGCTCTGATTGCAGTGATGAAATGGAAGATACACCAGATGGATGTCAAGACTGCTTTCTTGAATGGTGTAGTGGAAGAGGAACTGTATGTAGAACAGCCACTCAGTTTTGAGACACATGACAGGGAGTCTCATGTGTGTAGATTGAAGAAATCCATGTACAGTTTGAAACAGGCACCCAGGATATGGTACGGCAGAATTGACAGCTTTCTATCCAGTTTGGGCTTTACCAAGAGTAAAGCAGATTCCAACCTTTACTACAAGGTTGAAGATGGCAACCCAGTGATGCTTCTACTATATGTAGATGATCTATTTGTGACAGGTATGGATGGGTTGATTGTTGATATAAAGAGAAATCTTGCTGCTGAGTTCGAAATGAAGGACTTGGGTATGATGCATTATTTTCAAAGCATGGAGGTGTGGCAGAGTGCATATGGAATCTTCCTTGGCCAAGGGAAGTATGTAGTAGAGATCCTAAAGAGGTTTGGGATGATGGACTGCAAAGCCATGGCCACACCTATGGCATCGAACCTGAAACTATTGTGTAATGCTTAATTAGAGTCATTTGATGCTACGATGTATCGTCAGATGATTGGGTCCTTGATGTACCTGACGAACATGAGACCAGACATTTTCTTTGCTATGAACACCTTGATCTAGTTCTTAACAGATCCGAGAAATGTTCACTTGATTGTTGCAAAGCATATTCTGAGGTACCTAAGGGGTACAGTTGATTTTGGGCTCAAGTACGATGCGAATCAAAATATTAACCTAGAGGCTTATGTATATTCAGATTGGGCAGGCAGTGCCATCGATATGAAGAGCACTTCAGGGTGTTGCTTCAGTATGGGATCAGGTGTGATCTCCTGGTTTAGCAGGAAGCAATCCTGTGTGGCACTGATTACAGCTGAAGCAGAGTATGTCACAGCTTGTTCAGCTAGTTGTGAGGTAGTATGGCTAAGGAAGCTACTGTCTAATTTATTTGATCTCCAGTTGGATGATACTTGTATACATTGTGACAACCAGAGTTGTGTGAAGTTGTCATAGAATCTAGTGTTCCATGACAAGTTGAAGCATATTGAGATCAAGTATCACTATATCAGGGATATGGTGCAGAGGGGAGCAGTGAAGCTCCAGTATGTTGCGACGGATTATCAAATAGTTGATGTGTTGACGAAGACATTGGATAGAGTGAAGTTTGAGTACTTCAGGGAGAAGCTTGGTGTTCTCAAGATCGAGGTCCCTTCTAAGGGGAAGTGACGAGTCCGAAAGCCATTCTGACGAGTAGGTCAGATGTAAGGGCTGAGCCATTTTGTCATGGTGAGAGGATTTGGTTCCTTCCATGTCATATATGAGTGTTGAATTCCATTATGGGAATGGAGGTACCTGGTCAATTACTAGGAAAACTAATTCTGGGACTAAGAGAACCATTATGATGAGCAGGTCAGATATAAGGGTTGATCCATTCTGTCATGGATAAAGGATTAGGTTCCTCCCATGTCAGATATGAGTGCTGGTCATTCTGACAAGTAGGTCAGATGTAAGGGAAACCTCCACTCTCCAGGAGAGTGGAGGTACCTGGTCCATTACTAGGTAGCTCAGTCTGGGACTGGGCCATTCTGGTGAGGGTGTAGGATTTGGTTCCTACCAGGTCAGATGTGAGTGTAGGCCATTCTAGCGAGGGTGTAGGATTTGGTTCCTACCAAGTTAGATATAAGGGAAAATTCCATTCTCTGGGAGAATGGAGGCACCTGGTCCGTTACCAGGTAGCTCAATCTAGGACTGGGGGCCATTCTGGCGAGGGTGTAGGATTTGGTTCCTATCAGGTCAAATGTGAGTGCATGCCTTTCTGACGAGGGTGTAGTATTTGGTTCCTACCAGGTCAGAAGTAAGTGCTGAAGCCTTTTCATAGATGATAGTGATGTCCTATCATGTTGGTGAATGTGAGTGTTGGGCCTTTCTGATGTGATTGTAGGCTCCTAAATGATCAGATGTGAGTGATGGGTGTGCCTTTCTGACGAGTAGGTCAGATGTAAGTGTTGGGCAGGCCATTCTGACGAGTAGGTCAGATATAAGCGTTGAAGAAGACGTACATGGTGGCTAGGCCTACAACCAGCATGAAAGAAGGTTGGCTCTATAGAATTTCCTGTGACGAGAAGAATCATGAGATAGTACATATGATGATGACTAGAGGAGATCCAGATCGAGCCATGATCTAGATCCAGTTATTATGAATCCGAGAGATCCAGATCCAGTAGTGATGATCCAAATCGAGTGATGATCCAGATCCAGCAGTGATGATCCAAATCGAGTGATGATCCAGATCCAGCAGTGATGTTCCAAATCGAGTGATGATCCAGATCCAGTGATGATGTCCAGTGATGATCCAGATCCAATGATGATGTCTAGTGATGATCCAGATCGAGCGATGATCCAAATCCAGTGATAATGTCCAATGATGATGATCCAGATCAAGTGATGATCCAGATCCAGAAATGAAGATGGCATGAAGATAAAGATGACTTGAAGACGAAGATGACTTGGAGATGCAGATGACGAGAAGATCCAGAGAAGAAGACCAGTGATGAAAATTGTGTCGAGAGAATACCTTCCTAGTTAAGAGGGAGTGTTAATGTAATTTCAACTTCGGAATGTATTTACTTGTATTTCTTATCTATTGTAACCTGATGTTTATTTCAGGATGTTATCATGTCATGTCAAGCCCCGATGTTCCAATCGGGAAGATCTATATGTAAACAAGTCATGTCAAGCCATTGTGGGTAACCCTCCTATTGTCTAAGAGTTAAAGTCCCTACAGTTCCGGGGCACTAGGGTTATTAGACTCTCCTAGAGAGGTCGGCCCTAGTAGGGTTTTAGTCATGCTGGGATTAGTATAAATAGAGAGTTGGACTCTCTATTTAGCACACAACACAAACACACTCAAGTGTAGCGCATAGTTGAGGAAGGAGAAGACACGGGGGCTAGACAAGAAGAAGGTTACTACTGTCGAGAGATCATCTTACTGTTTTGGGGTTTTACCTTTTGTACTGATTATATCTCTGAGGAATTTGCGGGGTTTTCTCCATTTATGGTTTCCCTGAGGAAAAACACTGTGTTCATTGTCTCTTGTGTTTGATTGATGTACTTGTTGTTCTCTCAGTTAAAGATCCTAACATAATGCTAGCTTGAATGTTGAAAAACTAACATTAACGAAACAAACCCTTAACCTTTTATAAACTGTTTCATTTTTCACTAACCGTTAGCAGTTACTTAGCTACGACTTAAAACATTTTATGTCACTTTAAAAATTTTAACTTTTTACGAAATTTTGGGTTATTACAGAGGTAGTTGGGGTCTTGCAACATAAATAAAATGATCACTGAGAAAGTTATCATGACTTGAATAAAATCACAGAGAATGGAATGCTTGCATATAACTTCTCCATATAGAAAAAGATTCAAGAAGTCAACAAATAATGAAGACTAAGGCTAGTACTACATATTGAGGTGTAGTGTAGCTTGGGAATCTACCTACTAGGATGAAATACTTGAGCTTATAGTCATTGGGTGTTAATAGTCAAGCTTTATCAAAAAACTATATGTGTTTTGTGATAAAAACACATTTGAGATTAAGTTTTACTTCATTGAAGTCATGGTCATGAATTCCAGTACATAGGTACTGATGAGCAGATTGAAAATTTATAGCAAGACTCTATCTATGAAAAAGTTCTGACACTTTATAGATAAGCCTGGTATGGCATAGAATGTATTTCTCGCTGAGAGAGAGTGTTGAGAGTACATATTCGGGAGTTATTCTCCATGACCTTATGTTGTATTAAGGCCTAAGACTTGTGTTGTAATCAATTCTAGAGTGTATGTTGTAATTAGGTTCAGATATTCTCCTTGAACTTATGTCGTATTAAGGTCCGAGACTTGTGTTGTATCTATTCCAAAACTTATATTGTATTAATTTCACATGGCATTGTCATATTTGAGAGAGATGATTGTACTAGGATATTATGGTTAAGATAATGACCTTATGTTAAGGTCTGAGACTTGTGTTGTATCAAGTTTGAAACTTATGCTGTATTAATTTCACATGACTTATGTTGTATTAAGTCTCTAGGATATACTATGCGATGTATGGCTAGTCATGGTCAACATGTGTTACAAGTATCCTTTAGGGATTACCTACCCCTAGAGTGATTTACTTTAGCATGTGACTATATGACCTGGGGTAATACATATGACCATAGGTTCAAAACAATTCTTATGAGTATGATACGATATAGAATTAATGAAAACACATATGGACCATGCAAAGAAAATTAATATGAGCACAAAGATAGAGAGAGAATTCGAATCACCCATGCCTTCCACCAAGTGAACTTGAATTGATAAGACATCGGTTGTGTATTAATTATGATAAACAAGTTTTAGTTAATTAAGGAATCAACTCCTTAATTTATGCAATTAGTTGTTGGAGATGACACTAATGGAGTTACATTTAGTTCTTTTCAGTTACATTCAGTTTTGTTTAGGTACATTCAGTTCTGTTAAGTTACATTCAGTTATGTTTAGTCACAATAATTTTCGTTCAGTTACATGCAATCCCATCAATTAAGTTTAGTTCATTCAACTAATAAATCAGCTAGAGACAATTAAACTCAGTGAATTAATAGAGGGTGCATATATTCCTTATGGGAGATAATTATGGAGTGATAACTTAGCACCAAGTCAGTGAGGGTGCATGGTTGAAGATAAAGCAATGTTCTCATTGTTAACTATTCTCCCAAGCATGCAATATTTGATGCCTTCCTTGTATGACCTAATTTAACTTGTTATTAAAGTGTTATGCACTTGGCAATATCAACCCGATGTTCTGTTTGATCTCCACTCTCTTGTGCTCTCATTGAAATCAATATGTTATTGTGTTGTAATCATTCTATGCCACTTATCAATCATACTCCAATATTGTTGGCTAGGTTTTTTATCTTTCGAATCAGTGGATGGTTTTTCCAAGGTATATTATGTGTTCCATGTTAGCTGGAAATACACACCTCCTGCAAACAAGAGCCAGTTCCCTATATCTGAATGGTTCAGGTCTAGAACAAAACACAAACACCAAATGTTACACTTTCCCTAGATCTGTTTAATCACTTGAATGAAATGCCAAAATACTTCTCTCAAAGGTTGTCCTCGCTATCCTTGCAGAAGAACCTATCAAAGATGAAAAACAACAAGAAAAACATGATAGCATACAATATAATCAACTAGATCTATGCTCGTGACCAAGGAATGAAGCAATATATACAAATGAAACAGTAAATATGGGAAAGAAAAGAGCTCCAAGAAGATCCAAAAATGAAGGATCTTGAGCTCTAGCTGGTCCTAAACCATAGGGATGAAGCTCCATGAAGGCAAGCTTCGAGAAGCCTCTTGAAGCTTCTCTTTTTGCCTTGAAAACTCGAGCATCGGTCCTTCAATGAAGCAGACAAGTGGTGTTAAGGGGGTAACGCTTCTTGCAATAAGGCTAGAATAGGTGGCACCACTTCTTGCTCATGTATCAAGAGCGTTGTTGACTTGGGTAATGCTTCTAGTCAATAGGCAAGAGTGTTACCAACTCAAAACAAGGAAAAATTGCAAGGGGATAATTTGATCCTTCATTTCTCTAGGGAAAACTTTGATGGATTGGAGCAGACAAGGGAATACCTATCTCATAACATGAGGGTGACGAGATTTAGGTGTAACAAAATCCCCCCCAACGTATGATGGCTAGAGGGAAATGATAAGCATACTACCTTGATAGAAGAAGGTGTAGTCCCAAGGCAAAGGTCCAATTGTTGAAACTTCTCAAACATCACAAAATTTCTACAACACATTTTGATACATGTCCCAAATGACTCACAACATGGATGCAGACCAATACAACGCAGATCCATGTGATATACAAAAAATTCATGGCTACTAAAATACAACGTAGATCCATGCGAAGAAGACTCAAATTTGGACATAGGTACTAGACATACAATGTAGATCTATGTCATACAGACGCAAATCTGAGCACATCCATGGATATAGAAATGTGGATCCATGCTAAGACTCATACAAAATACTCCATCACAACCTAGGGAAAGCAATGAGCGCTTAACAGATACCCAGGGTATTCGTCTCGTCTTCCACAAAATACGATTCTATCCATGTGATTACAATGATTTCATGTCGAACATAGTAGAAACCACTTGATTACCGGTCAATGACTAGAACCATTAACAAGTGAGGGAAATCACCATTGATGTCAATGATTCCCAAGGTACCCTAGTACAATCTACTGAGTGTGAATAGATGATTTGATGTGAAACACTTAGTCAAGTCTATCGATCAAAGTTCAATGATGTAAACCTATGTCGATAGCGAGAGAATCTATCATTAATGCATACAAACCTGAAGGTACTATATTTTTGTTTCTAAGACTCTTGGATGATGAGCTGATGTTGACAAGAATAGTCTTGTCGAAGGAGGGCCATGATGAATCACACATCGACAATACGAAACTAGGAAGAAAGTTCTGGAATTTTGAGTATGATGTAACCATAGGACTAACTCACAAGTAACTGACACAAAAAATTGTTTTTTGACTACAGGTGTAAACTCTCAATGTGAATTCCCTTTGAACATCGGGCAGCACGACTAAATACTTTGAAGCATTGACTTGATGAGGTGGAACACGATGCAAAAATGGACAATGCATTCTTTGAAAGACTCAAAAGAGTAACATGACTCATGAAAGGGGATCGACTCGGAGACAAGCTGAATACACAATTGACTGAATGAAATGTAGACAAGTGCCATATTCAAAGGTGAATAATAATTGCCATTATTGCAAATGAAATGCATTTCCCTTCCCTTAATTTCTCCATCATGATTGGTGAGTGCCTCTTTTTATTTTTACAAGTTCAAAGAGGGTAACAAACACTCGTTGTAGCTCTTCCTTCGGATGAGTCCAAACTCATATGTTTTATGAACTTGAGAAAGGATGGGTTCATTCCCAAAAAGGGTCTTTCAATGTTTAATTTAATGAGTCCAATGAAAGAAAACTTGGTGTAGTTCATGTTTAGAGAGTCTGAACAAACTAAAGAAGAATCGAAAAGGGTCCTTTTTTGTATGATTTAGTCCCTAGGTCCCGAAAAAGTATAAAATAATACCTTAGAGAACTCTTCCAATCATGATTGGCTATAGTATACCTTTTTCGTAAGTAGTGCCCCCTAGTCCAAAAAAGGGGTAAACTATCACTAGGAGGACGACTCTTTGGGTCCTTTTACGAACGTGAATAAGACAAGTTCACTCAGCAATATTTTCACATTTTAAGAGTCCAAAAAGATCTTAAAGAAGACTCCATTAACCTTTTTCATGTTTGAATCTAGAGCACAATAAAGCACTAAACTAATCTCAAACCACTTTTCATGTTTTTATTAATCTTGCACATTAATCTAGGAACTAAAAATCAATCTCATGAAAGAATAATCAACAAATACTCATGAAATGGTGTTAATCGGAACTGGAATTGGTTTCCTCTCTGTATATTTAATAAACAATGAATGGTTACAATACCAATGTCAAGCAATAGCTTGAATCCATGAAGAATTCAAATACCTAAGGAGACAATTCGAATTCAGAGAGTGAGTCTAGCTTAACTGACTCTCAACCATTGGTTCACACTCAGTTAACCACTTGACCAAAACCCTAATTGACTCACCAAACCCTAACTGAAGTCGAAGTGCAATAAATGACTGAATCTCAACTGAAGGAGATCAAACACATGTCATAGCAAGCTAACCATCAAGCGCTAGTGCTCCATGACTTCAATGAACCCCGATGAGGTTAACTGAAGCTGAACTGACCATCAGAAGTTGGTGGAGGCACCCTGTTGACTCTAGATCATTAAATAATAATAAATAATCATTAAATAATATATTTAATGAGAGGATGTGCCTTAACTAACTGGTTAAACTAATTGTAACCACCAGTTAGCAATTAGGTGCATTAATATCACTCAGATCACCCCTGGAGTGCTCCAGTTAGCCTCCTTGACTATAGGAGAAGGCTAAGTTAGCCTCCTTGACTGTAGGTAGGCATGGGTGTGACTGGATGATGGTAATTAATGCTCCACTGATGTCAATTAATGTCAATTATACTTAGGATAGTGGTTTAACTAGGCCAATTTGACCAAAAGAGTGTGTATGATGGTAAATGTCTCCAACACCCCCCCTTAAGCTATACTCAGGAAGAGTTAGAAAACATATATGGATAAAAATGCTAGGGCCCTAGAAACTAAGGCCATAGGTCACCCTATACAAAACTGAAACTGAAACAATGCTCAAAAAAAACTAAGTGAGGAAAAGAGGGAAAACCCAGTGGGAAAACCCCCCCTCAAGCTAAACACTGAAAGTAGTCTGGATCACCCTGATGAACTCACCCCCAACAGTGAACAGAGGTAAGTGAACTTCTTTTCTGAAAAGATCTTGGTGAAGATGTCTGCAATCTGCTAATTAGTCAGGCAGTATTGCAGAATGATGGTCCTGTCATGCACTAGCTCCCTGATGTAGTGCATGTGAATATCTACATGCCTGTTCCTCTTCCTGGTAACTGGATCCGTGGATATATTAATAGCACTCTGGTTTTCACAAAAGAGGACAGTGGACAAAGTACTACCAAGATCAAACTCTGAAAGAATGCCTTGCAACCAAACTGCTTGGATGCAAGCATTCACCGCTCCTCGATACTCGGCCTCTACTAAAGATAGTGCTATGGCAGCCTTCTTTTTGCTTGACCAGAAAATAAGGCCACCACCAAACATGAATACATATCCATAATTTGACTTCCGATCAATAGAATCACCCGCCCAATCAGAATCTACAGCATAGTGAATGTCGTAGGTCCTGGTTCCCTGAATGTACTAGAGGATCCTCTTGGCTGCCTTCCAATGAAAATAATGAGGCTGCTGCATGTATCTTGATATATTATTCATGGCATAACAAATATCAGGCCTAGAATGTGTCAAGTACAACAAGCTACCAATCAGCTATCGATAGATAGTGCAGTCCATGGGAGGTGTGTGTTTTCCTTCTTCAAGGTTGATCCCTGAAAGGAAAGGGAATGGTGCAAGCCTACATTCAGCCATGTTAAACTTGACTAACAGTTCTGAAATGTATTTGGAATGAGTGACCATAATCCCATCATAATTTTGCTCGATTTCAAGCCCCAAAAATAGTTTTAGAAGCCCCAAATCACTCATATCAAAGGCATTATGGAGAGTAGTTTTGATGGCTGAAATGGAGGCAATTGTGCTACCTGTGATCAGTTAGTCATCAACATATAAAACAATGATAATTATATGACCATCATGCTGCTATAAATACACATTTGGATCTGATATACATCTCTGAAATTTTTGCGAGAGAAGGAAGGCATCCATCTTGGAATACCACTCTCTTGGGGCCTGTTTTAACCCGTATAGTGACTTCTTTAGCTTGCAAACCAAAGATGGATAAATGATGTAGCCCTCAAGCTGATTCATGTATATCTCCTCATGAATATCTCCATGCAAAAAGGATGACTTAACATCCATGTGATGCACCTCCCAGTGCTTGGATGCGGAAATAGCCAAAACAAGGCGGATGGAGTCCATTTTTGCAACCAATGCAAAGGTCTCATGGTAGTCCACTCCTTGGACCCGAGAGAAACCTTTTGCTACCAGCCTTGCCTTATATTTTCAGGTGCTTCCATCAGCAGAAACCTTTGTCTGAAACACCCACTTGCATTGAACCAATTTCCTTCCCGGAGGAAGAGAAACTAGCTCCCAAGTAGTGTTTTTCTGAAGAGAATTCATCTCTTCATCCATGGCAACTTACCATCTCGGATCATTCTGAGCATGGTAGTAGGATTTTGGATCTAAAATAATCATCAAATAGAAATTTTTGGATAGAAAATTATCAGAACAAGAGAGATCAATACCTACTCTTTGGAAATCAGACCGGGTTCTCCTTGGATCATCCAGATTTCCAATGTTGTCTCCTGCAGAGGAGAGTGTCTGCTGGGCCCATGTACGAAGATGATTTTTCACTTCAGGTTCTGATTCAGTATCTAATGATTGCTGCACACTGATATCAAAAATAAAAGGATCCAAATCAGGGTCATCACCCCCAATTTCATCATCCAAATATTCAACGGAATAGGAAGGAAATTCAGCAGTTTTCTCCTTCACTAGCTCCACCTCCTGAAGAGGCTCATCGAAATTGACACTTATCTCGATGATGATCTGTTTGGTATTGATACCCAGTAGCTTGAATCATTTAGATTGATTAGGATACCCAATAAACAGACATTCTATGCTCTGCGGTTGCAAATCCCTTCTTTTATCAAGCGGAATTCGGGCCCATGCAGTGGACCCAAACACCCGTAGGTTTGACACATCTGGCTTGTGTCTGAAGTATGCTTCGAAAGGATTCTTTCCTTTCACTGATGAATGTGGCACCCTATTCTGAATGTATTCTGCAGCATGCATGGCTTCAGTGCACAAATTTGCAGCAAGCTTCTTTGACTCCAACATACAGTTGGTCATCTCTTTGAGAGACCGGTTCTTTCTTTCCGCTACTCCATTCTGCTGGGGAGTGTAGGCAATTGAATGTTGGACCTGAATACCACTTTGGGAGAAAATGTATAGAAACTAATTACTGACATAATCCCCTCCATTATCAGATCTCAAGATCTTGATCTTAATCCCAAAGGCATTTTCGATCAAGGCCTTCAATTCAGAAATTTTTTCACATACTTCTGATTTCTTTTTTAGAAAGAAAACCCATGTATACCTTGAAAAATCATCAATAAAAGTAAGGAGGTACCTTGATCCATTAATGGATGTGATAGGCATCGGACCACTGATATCAGAATGTATCAACCCCAATATTCTTGTAGCTCGGTTTGCCTTCCCCCTATCGAACTTGTGCTCAGGGTGTTTTCCAATCACACAGCCCTTGCAGACTCCCGTGGTTGCCTTGATGACCAGGAGGCCTTCAACCATGGAGTTTTTCTGTAATTGCTGCAAATATTTGAAATTAATATGGCCAAACCTCTCATTCCATAGCCTACTAACCTCATTTCCATGAGTTAGCAGAGCGGTGGGCTTTGCATCCGCAACAAAGTGAGAGAACTCATAGGATTTTGCATGATGATTTGCAAGGCCTTTTGCAATGAGTTTCCCAGATGCAATTTCTATTATTTCAACATAATTTGGGCTAAAAGAGACTCTCTTAGGCATTCTTGTATGTGTCATCTGATAGACACTAAGGAGATTTGCTGCTAGAGACGGTACATACAAAACATTAGAAAAAAAACCATTTTCTAGATCTACAGTACCTTGTCCTTCGGAAATGATGGTGGAGTCATATCCCATGTGGATGGGGATGGATTTGCCAGTCTCTAATGATGAAAATGAGTCTTTTTCAACCATCATGTGATTCGAAGCTCCACTGTCAATCAGCAGTGCTTTGGACTTCGAAGTGCTTTCCATGAGGGCATGACCTTTCTCATGCTATGGTTCCCGATCTTGGTGATCTCTCCTCTGAAAGCTCTCCAAAAGATTGATGTGATTCCTCTCAAGGAGAGAGGTTGATTCATCAAGCTTTTTCTTCATGCAGGCATGTTTAGGGTGAAAACCCTTCCCGTAGTAAGAACACCTAACTTTTTCTTTCCCATTGTGCCCTTTTCCTTTGTTCTTCCTTAAGTCGGAAGATTCACCATGCTGCTGATTTTCAACTCTAGGCTTGGGAGCATCAAATTTACTTTTCTAATTTTTCTACTGCTTTCCTTTACCCTTCAGATATTTGGCCCCCGAGACATGGAGGGCTTGATCACGATAAGATTGGATGATCCCCATCTGGACAAGCTTGTCATGTTCATTAGTTAGGGACTCAATGAAGGCATTGAGTGTAGGCATCTTCCATCCGAGGGTTGTGAGCTTCCTTGCATGGAATGTAGAAACAAAAAATGAATAATCAGCCCAGAGTTTGGAGAGGATGGCTAGGATGAGCTGATCATCCTCCTTCTCCACTTTGCATTGCTTCAAGAGTAAAACAGTATGCTTGAACTTTGTAAAGAAATCATTCAGAGTCTCGAAATTGGAAGGTTGGAGAGACATGAGTTCATTTTCAAGTTGGTAAACTCTCAAGTCATCATGATTTCCATATAGAGATTCCAATTTGTCCCATATTTATTTCGGTGTCTTCAGATCTATAAGATGGAAGAGAAGGTCTTCGGAAATAGAGAGGCACAAGAAATCGAAGGCTTCATCCTTCTTGTTCAAGAATCTTGATTTTTCTATGGCGGATCCAGGCTCAACTTCAGTGTCCATGGTGACTCTATGGAGTCCTTTGGAGCGCAATTGAATCTCCATTTTATTTTTCCATGTGTGGAAATTGTATAGAGTCAAGAGAGGTACTGAGGAGGCCATCTGGATATGTTGTAGTGAATGCTTCACTTGTAGAAACCTAAAATTCAAAACAGAAAGGGAAAAATAAGGTTGGATAGCCTGCACATTTTAGGCTTTCATCACACCTAGCATAGTCAATCAAGCAAGCTTTATCAACAAGTTCTTTACTTGGGATATTGAGTGGTAAGCCTTGGCTTCTGGTGCAGTGCTGGAATTTTGAGCTATTGCTCACTTTTCATAGAGAAATCTATCAAAAAGCTTGTTTTTGAGAGATAGATCTTCATCCCGCCGTATGCTATGATACCATATTAATCTTGCACATTGATCTAGGAACTAAAAATCAATCTCATGAAAGAATAATCAACAAATACTCATGAAATGGTGTTAATCGAAACTGGAATTGGTTTCCTCTCTGTATATTTAATCAACAATGAATGGTTACAATACCAATGTCAAGCAATAGCTTGAATCCATGAAGAATTCAAATACCTAAGGAGACAATTCGAATTCAGTGAGTGAGTCTAGCTTAACTGACTCTCAACCATTGGTTCACACTCAGTTAAGCACTTGAACAAAACCCTAATTGACTCACCAAATCCTAACTGAAGTCGAAGTGCAATAAATGACTAAATCTCAATTGAAGGAGATCAAACACATGTCATAGCAAGCCAACCATCAAGTGCTAGTGCTCCATGACTTCAATGAACCCCGATGAGGTTAACTAAAGCTGAACTGACCATCAGAAGTTGGTGGAGGCGCCCTGTTGACTCCAGATCATTAAATAATAATAAATAATCATTAAATAATATATTTAATGAGAGGAGGCACCTTAACTGACTGGTTGAACTGATTGTAACCACCAGTTAGCAATTAGGTGCATTAATATCACTCAGATCACCCCCGGAGTGCTCAAATTAGCCTCCTTGACTGTAGGAGAAGGCTAAGTTAGCCTCCTTGACTGTAGGTAGGCATGGGTGTGACTCGATGATGGTAATTAATGCTCCACTAATGTTAATTAATGTCAGTTTTACTTAGGATAGTGGTTTAACTAGGCCAATTTGACCAAAAGAGTGTGTATGATGGTAAATGTGTCCAACAGTTTTAACTAGAGCACGAAAAATGAAAAGTAAGCTCAACACCATCTTATTGTTTTTAACAAGCTCGAAGGTTGATTAAAAGAATGCTTAGGGTATCTGCTTCATTTTTTAACGAGCTTGAAACAGAACAAGAACTATGCTCCAAATGACCTGTTTCATTTTTAAACAAGATTGAAATATAAAATAACTATGCTTGAAACATGGTTTCATTTTTATGCAAGCTTGAAACCAAAAGGTAAAATTTGCTCAAGGAAACCTACTTCATTTTTTAACAAGCTTGAAATAGAAAATGAACTATGCTCAGGAATTGTTTCATTTTTATTCAAGCTTGAAACCAAAAGGTAAACTTTGCTTGAAGGCACCTATTTCATTTTTTAACGAGCTTGACATAGAGAAAAGGAACTATGCTCACAAACCTGTTTCATTTTTTAATGAGCTTGACACAGAAAATGAACTATTCTCTCAAATGGTTTCATTTTTATGCAAGATTGAAACCAAAAGGTAAACTTTGCTTGAGGGCCAGTTTTTATTTTTTAATGAGATTAAAACTAGAAGTAAGCTATGCTCAAAGACATCTATTTCATTTTTTAATAAGCTTGACATAGAAAAAGAAATAGGCTCACAGACATGCTCCTATCCAACATGGTATCCAGAGGTTGGTAGGTTGCCCCCATTACATAAAATCTAGCGACTTAACTCCAGTATGATGTCCAGAGGCTGGAGCCATGCCCCCCATTTTACCTATGATGGGAAGAAGGTAACTATAAGAAGGGGAAGGAACCACAAGAACATGTGGCACATTCAGGGTATTCTGATGACTAGGAGTAATACGATGGTCAGGTGTAACAAAGGAAAGTTAATCAATGGTCACAATCTTCCCATCATGGGGAAAATCCATAACTCTAAAGAGTGTGGACACTACAGCCTTCATGGTGTAAACATAATCACGTCCAAGGAGCATATTGAAATCTAAAGGAACTTGGACCACCATAATATCAATACAGATAGTTTTCCCTCCTAAAGTGATAGGTAAAGGAGGAAGGATCCCTAAAGGTACAGTAGGCCTGCAATTAAAAGATAGTATCTGATCGGTGGCTGGCACAAGCTGAGGAGAACCTAAATCTTGCCAAACAGTTGAGGATAGAATGCTAACAGAAGCCCCTTCATCAACAATAGTGTGAAGTATCCGCCTAGTTGTAATGTTCACAATTATATGGAAAGGAACACTTCAAATGAAGACGAGACTCTGTTAGTTTACTCTAGTCAAAGTAAATAACCTCAGTACTTGGAGAAGTTTCTGTTGAAAGAGACAAAAATTTCCTCTTGTCGAGAACACTCAAAATGAAGCATGAAAACTTCAGCAGGTTTTAGTTCATTCTCTACTGGAAGAGAATAACAAGACGAAGAATTGGTCAAAGTGACTACTTCATTCTTAACACTCTCTGATGAAAGAGTGGGATCGAGTGGAGATGACATAAACTCGACCACTTTAACTTCACTCTTCAAAGGAAGAGTGGGATCAATGACAGATGAATCCGGATTGACCACTTAGAATTCACTCTTGGAAGGAAGAGTGGGATCGACCACGAATGAAACTGAATCAACCACCTGGTTAACCAGTGGGGGTTCAAGAGACACCTTAGGATAACCTATTGGAATCCATTGAAGAGAAACAATAATATCTTCCAACAACTTAGAAGCTTCATCCATGAGAGGAAAAAGGTAAGTAAAGTGCACATCCTTACAGAGAAAGTAAGGATTTCTGACTTTACCCTTCTGACTCTTAACCAAAGAGTAACTGGTTGAGGAGGGATCATTAGTATGATGACCAGAGGATGATGACATAAGTTTTCAGGAAACCTTAGACCACTCTTCTAAAACTAGGGCCAGACCATGACAATCTTTCAGAAGATGATCACCCTTACAAATCCTACAAGGGAATTTGGGCTTATGCGGTTTTTGGGTGTACAGATCAAAACTCTCCACACTCAGAGGAGTAATTGGTTGAGACTTGGTTTTTTGTTTTTTTTTCTTCTTCTTAATCTTCCTTTTCTTCATATTCTTATCCACCTGACTACTAGTACTACAAATTTCAACATGCGAAGAGGGAGAAAGGGGAGAAGACACATCAGGTGAAGAAGGAGAGGGATCAACATGAGATTGATTCTCCTGCGATGAAGGATTAGGATCTGAAGAAATTGAAATACATGGTATAACTAGACTAGAGAATAACCAAACAGGTAATCCAATATTCAATCCAGGAAGGCTTAACGTAGCCATGAGAGGAGGACCAACATCCACATATGGAGGGAAAACAAAACACATGCTTGGTAAAGGAGTCTCTTGGTTCGTTGTCCCGGAATGTGAAGCCATAACTATGTAACAAAAATATCTCTCTCTTCTAAAAAATACTAACTGTACATACAACAAGCGCTACTCAGACTAAAGAAACAAGAAAATATGTGAGAGAAGTGGATTAAAGGTCTGGAACCTCATGGGATTGTCAAACCATCACAACTCACTATATACCGCAGGGTCCAACAGTAAAGTGTGGTGAGGAGGATCAAACGCCCCTCACCTAAATACCCAACTATCTGGACAGCACGTGCGTAGTAATCTGCCTGAATGTTGTTCTCTATGTATTGCGATGATAAGACGACCAAAGGGATTTTCTCGGATGGTCACAGGATTCCTAAAAGTGTCTCTCGGTATACGCAAGGTACGTGAGATCTCCACTACATAGTAGTGTTGTCTAATGCACAACTGTTCAAAAGGGGCCTTCCTATATACAATCGAGTACGTGAATTACCTTTCGATATACCTCAAGTGTACATGAAAGGCCGTTCTATATATCGATGGTACGTGGAAGAACCATGAAGGTCCTAGGTTGCAGTGTAGGAAATAAACGACAGCTTCTACTTTTAAAGACGTCGAAACACATCTCTAACCTAACATGCAAATTGCTAAAAAAATTTAAACTTAAACTAGCGCTTAATTTTATCTTGAACGGTTAGGTGGATGCATGTGGTGAGGACATAAAATTAAAACCATGTAGTATGATGTGAAAAATTTCGCTTTAACTTTCAAGGGATGCCCTACTTAAGGAAGGGAGAGAGAGATTCAATTTATTTGAAACATAGAATAAGTCCCATACAAAAATAAAAGACACTTACTTATATGATCAGTTCCTAATTGAAACAAACAAAATCTTCCTTTTCTGAATGGAAAAAGAAGTGATATCCCTAATGAAAAGCAAGAAAATATTATTACAACTTTTATACAAAAGTGTTCAGATTTTTCAACCTAAAGCGAGAATTAACTAATTACAAAATTATACAATAACTTTCATATGGACTTTTCCACAACTTTATGAAAAAAGGAAAAAACATACAAAAATCATGTATAACAAATGAAGAAAAATTGAAATGAATCTTTTCTTGTTCTGTGAAAACAGGACAGAAATCAGAGATCTAACAAAACCAAGTTCTATTCAAAGCCAACTATGAAGCTTTAAAGACCAACATCAATCACAATTTTTGGCTCGTTTTTTTTTAATTTTTTAATTTTGATTGAGTTTTCTGTTCAAAAATAAATTGTAGAGTTCAAACAACAACTGTAACTATCTTAAGCATGCATCTCAAATACCAAAACATGCATTCAAGAATCAAACACCAAACAAGTCTAAGAAGAATACCTCGTTCCTTTTCTCTACAGGTGTTAAACAGGATGTTACCAACCTGAGCACCACTTCTTGTACACATAAACAGAGCAATGACACCACTTCTACAGGTTCACACTAGAGGATTACCAACTCAAGCACAGATTCTTTCACACAGAAATAGAGAGGTGGCACTGGTCTATTCTAACAGGGAAAAGGCGGTGACAGCTCCAGAACCGCACTTATAACACAGCCCAGGGGTAGTGCCCGATATGGAGATTTGAAAAATAAAAAGCAACAAAAAAGTAAGTTACATTCCAAATAATGAACCGAAAAAATCACCAGAAAACCCAGTGAACCAAAAATATAAAGATCCAAAGGATAATAGAGGCAAATCAATCGAATTCAAAGCAACTCTACAGATCTATCAATGGAAAAAGTAGATCTACAAACTAAAAATGAAGGTGGAGGTTTCAACTTACCCAAGATTTAGAATTCGAAGTAGTTCCCCAGTAGAGTGCCACTTTTGTTAGCCGGAAATACGCACCTCCTGCAGAAAAGAGCTAGTTCCCTAGATCTGAATGGTTCAGGTCTAGAACAAAACACAAACACCAAATGTTAAACTTCCCCTAGATCTTTTTAATCACTTAAATTAAATGCCATGATAATTCTCTCAAAGTTTTTCCTTGCTATCATCGTAGAAGAACCTAACAAAGATGGGAAAAAACAAGAAAAACATGATAGCATACAATATAATCAACTAGATCTATGCTCGTGACCAAGGAATCAAGCAATATATACAAATGAAACAGTAAATATGGGAAAGAAAAGACATTTTTTATTAGAAATGACTGGAGAGACTACAACCTTTATGCCTTGGTGTTGAGAGTTCATTCCAATGGATCCTTTCATCTAACATCACCTTGCCTCCAAAGACTCAAGAATGATTTTGACAGAGTTTGGGTATGCAACACAATTCTTCCTCTTTTCTCCCATGGGGGATGAGCCAGTATTTAAAGGCATGGGAGGATAGGTATGGTTGATGATCTCATGGGTGAGGTGGAAGGGATATCCAAAAATGAAGGATCTCAAGCTCCAGCTGGTCCTAAGCCATAGAGATGAAGCTCCACGAAGGCAAGCTTCGAGAAGCCTCTCGAAGCTTCTCTTTTTGCCTTGAAAAAATCAAGCATCACTCCTTCAATGAAGAAAACAGGCGGTGTTAAGGGGGTAACGCTTCTTGCAGTAAGGCTAGAAGTGGTGGAAACACTTCTTTCTCATGTATCAGGAGCGTTGTTGACTTGGGTAACGCTTCTTCTTAATGGGGCAGGAGCATTACCAACTCAAAACAAGGAAAAATTTCAAGGGGATAATTTGATCCTTCATTTCTCTAGGGAAAAATTTGAGGGATTGGAGCAGACAAGGGGATACCTATCTCATAACATGAGGGTGACGAGATTTAGGTGTAACATTCTATGGTTTCATTTATGTCTTTGGATTATTGATGAGATTTATATGCACGGTTATTGTGGATTAAAGTTTTAAAGTTCAATTATACATATTTTTCTCAATCACTAACACATTTGTATGATGTTTTTATGTACTTTGATTATCTATATTGTGTACTCATGATGTTTGGAAGGATGCTTGATACAAAAAATGGGACCCTAGGATCATTTTTGGTCTCATTGGTTTCAACCTTGGGGGCAACAAGCAGTATGGGAGATTGAATCACCACTTAAGAAGGTGATTAAAATCAGAGTAGTGCAGCAATAAGCATGGTTCCTATTTGAAATTTTATTGGAATCTTAAAAACTCAAACTTGGGAAACTCAATGGAAACTTCAAAAAATTATGTAGTGATAAAAAAGGGTTGAAAGTTCATAAAAGGTTTCCAAATTAATGAGGTAAATATTATTTGTGCAATTTTTTTTCTGATGGATTTAATGAATATTTTTGTGTTTAATGGTGCTAGCACATGACATATCAATATACAAATCCACATATCTTTAATTTTGGAAACACACAATTGCAGTACATGAGTGCAACTACTCAAATTGCAGGAGTTAAGTTGGAAAGATCTGTGCAACAATGGAAGGATTTACCAAGTGAGGATTCCACATGGGAATATGAACAAATTGAATCCAAATTTGAAATTTCTTAGGGACAATAAATATTGGGTGTGAAGGACTATAATGTCCCCATCCAAATAAATTATCATGGAGGAAAAATTCCACTAACATGATAGTCCCCTATGTTAGGGTGGAAGCATTAATACTTGGAATAAGGGATCTAAAGACCCTAAATTGACCTTATACTTACAAATTCATATTAATTAGGTGAAATAAATGATAATAAGATAAAACTAAGGTAAAATTTGGTCATGAGGGTGCATAAGAGGGTGTGGGGCCCACATGTGGAAAGATTCCCCATTACACTTGGCATCATTCTCTCACCAATTTGAGTCCAAGGTGGAGGGTAACATACTTGTAGGATATTAATAGGAAATGTTCATGTGAAGAATATATGAAGATCTAATTCAAGTGGAAGAGTAACTCCCAAGGAAGAGGAAGAGGCATTGCGACACTTGTAGATAGATTCCATGGCATCTATGCCAACATTGATGAAGCAATATATGACAATTACGAAAAATTCAAACCTAATTGCAGACCTATGGAACATATGACATATCAAGGATAAAAATATCCACCAAGAGGGTGAATAGAGGGAGTTATTCTCAGCCAATATTCCCAATTCGAATTGGGGGGGAAGAGGTCTGCAAGAATGGGGAGGGCACTGTCTCATAAAAGAATCATTCACTAACTTTAGTTTGGTGAGTGTATTGGAGGGAAATTTAAATGAATGAGTCCAAATGAATTTAATAAAAGAGGAGAATGAGCAAGTATAGGAGCTTTCAGATTATTTTTTATTTGCGTCTTTGCAATTTGGGAGAGCTTTAGCTTGTCCTTGCATGGTGGATGTTCATCCTCCCTTCTATTTAACCAATTTCAAAGGTTAAATATACCTATCCAAATTGGTTGGAGGGGATTCCATTCATACCTCAATGGAAACAAGAAATTATCCTCCGCAAGTTCTATCCATCCATTAATGTTCCATCCATACTAGAACCATGGACATTGACAAGAGAATGTGAGAAAAGAAAGTAGAAAGAGTTCTATGAGATGAATTCAAATTGAAGAAGAGATTGAACCCGAATTGAACAAGTAATTTAAGTAATTTTTTTCCTCTTTTATACATTCCCATGATGTAATTTATAATACCAATTTAATATATGCAGGCCCCTTTGGCATTTTTCAAAATTTTATGCAACAATTTTCATGTCTATTGTCATCATTACTTAAGCAATGTTCACGTGTCACAATTCTATGTGTGATGGGGAACAATAACTAGTCATTGATCATGTTTAATCCTTAATTTTTTATTTTAATGAAGTCATTTATCCATGTATATCCTCTATTCATAAATTAGGGAGGGTCGTATAGTGTTTGGGAAGTAAAAAAGTCAATGGCTAGTGGGGGTTTTCAACACCGAATTCACTAGTACCTTTCCCCTTCTTTCCCCTTTGATTAATGAAAGTTAAATATTCCTATAGAAAGTGCATGAGTGTCTAGAATATGCATTATTATTTCATATTATCCCTCAAATTCCTTCCATATAGAAGTCAAAATCCTTTGGGGATAGTTTGGGTGTCACTAGTTCAAGGTTTGAAAATTGGACAAATTTGAGCAGAATTAAATAACAAGTCCAAAGGAGTTTTCTGATTCAAAAATTGAGTGTTTTATGTCTATTATTATGTGTTCAATCTCGTAGGTTCGTTCTATTAAATTTGGAAAATTATGGAGGTGTTTGGAAAAACACTAGAACGACTAGTTTCCTAGTTTTCTTAGCTTTGAAACTAGACAAGTGTGAAAGGAGATTGTATGTGAAGTGTTTGTAAAAAGTAATAAGCCATGGAATTTTAATAATCCACATATATCATATTGTCAAGACAATAAGAATATCCATATCGCTCTTCTAGATTTTCCTCAGTTGGCTCATAAACATGGAATTAGTGTGAAATTCAGTCAATGAGGATTTTCAGAAAGAAAGCTTCCATTGTCTAAAGTTTTAATCCTTCTATTGAAATATTTTTTGATAGTGTTCCTAATTTATACAAAAAATTAAATTACACCATTCCCAGTATTACTTCCATTTTCAGGGTGATTTTCCATATCAATGTACCAAGTTAAAGATTCCAATAGCCATCACCTCCCCACAATACCAAAATTGTCATAACCGGTGAAAACCAAAAGAAAATTTTGATCAAGGGTTTTCCCTAAAGGACTTTTGATAAAAATTGGGTGACAACGATTGAGTTATACAAAAGATACAAGTGTGAGTTTTGTATCTCTTACTCTATTAAATATATTGAAGAAGTTAATGCCTTCCACAAGCACTTCTATTGGACTCTTTAAAAACTAAAATTCCATCACAAACAAAGAAGAGGTCATTGCAATATTCACACTAAAAAAAAAACAAACCAACAAACAACAAAGGGGAATGAGTCACCTTATGGAATCCTTGACAAAATCACCTGAAATAGTCCTAAATAACAATTTCCTATTTTTTCATGTAAACTCCATAAAAGCTTTTTTAATTCCATGGTCATGCCAATGTAGGTTCATGTGTGAGAGAGAATTAGGGGCACGACAGGAGGGGGGACTTATGTCCCTTCATTCAAGTGAATTAAATGGATCCATTTCCTATGTTTATGTAGAGAATTCAATGTTAATTTCATACGAGGCATGAAATTAAGGTATCCAAAACATTTCAAGACATCCCCCTTTTTTTTCCCAAGATTCCCTTGTCCAAGCATGCCACTTGGTTTTCCACTAAGTATGCATTACTAATATTATCCCTTCAGACATGAAAAAAGAGCATTGAGTTAAAGGACTAAGTTCAATGAGGTTGAAGGATCATAGATTCTTTGTAACATGCAAGATAAACCAATCCATTAACATTTTGATGCTTCTTATTGAATCCAATGATAAGAGAGGAGTTTCCAAAGACCAACATTGATTTAATTCATTGAAAACATATTAAGATATATAAAGGTACAAAATTTCAATTTCTAGTTGGTTGGTGGTCATTCTTCCCAGCCATAGGCATAACTTATTTCTAAATTTCCATTTAACCCACCACACTCCTACCACCCCTATATTATACAATTTTGTTAAAACATCAACACATAATATATTATTGTGGATCCAACCTTAATCAAGGGTATATTATCATATAAAGTAATTGTGCTATAAGGTATTGATTTGGTGTCCCAAGTCCCTTCATTTGTTTAGATCCTTTCAACATCCATTGGTTCGTCCTGATCCTACCACGTCGATCCTCTCTTGTACCCACGAGGTTTTCTTGTTATAAGTCATGGATTTCTTTGGGGCAACCAGTGTCCACTTATCCAAAATAGCCTATCAGTTGGCATCTTGCAATGAAACCATCGTTCATACACCATTATGAATTCTTTCTTTTCAATTCATTCATTTGAGATCAATGACCAAATTTGAAGAGTTGGTCTTAATTTCAATTTGAAGGGAATATATCCATCCAACTCCTCAATGGTAAAGAGTTAAATAAATCAATGTAATTTTATTGATAAGCATGAATTAAGAAAACCCTTAATAAAATTATGTGAAAATAAATTATTGTCCTTCCAAATCTTTACAATCTTAGAAAATTAAACACTAACTATGTAAAAAAAAATTAATAAAAAAAGAAATTTTTATTTCAAAATCATGGTATCCATCAAATTATTATTTTTCGTAAGTTTTACATAAATGAACACTTTTTGAGTGAAAATAGCAAATATTTTGTTGTTCTTTCATTCATTTGATATTCTTCAAAAATATTTGAGCTTACATCACTGAAAGCATGTAAGTTCTATTTTCCTAGTGATAAAGGATTTCTAGTTTTCATTTCTTTTCATGCATCATAAATAGTATTTTGATCTACAGTTAGAGTGCTTGATATTCTTCTCATATACTCATTAACTTTGAAATAGTGAAACATTGTTTATATGACTTCAATGTTTACTAACATATGCATGAAATATTACTCAATTTATTAAACAATAAACTCAATTTCTTAAACTATGTTTCTTTTAATAATACATAGCTTAACGTGTGTGATAATAAAATAATATAAAAGAGGTCACGCAGGGTTTTATTTCATAGGAATGGAACAGACTACTCCCATAAGGAAAAAATTAATATCAAAGAAATGATTATCCAAGTTGATAACACTTTATGATAATCCAAGAATAAGAATAAAAACAATAAAATGATGAAGATATTTAGTCAACTAACCAACATGAAAAGTTAGTTCCAAGTTTTGAATCCTATTTGTTTTTTTATGAAAATGTGATAGCCTATATTTATATTAAATAAATTTATATAAATATGTAAGAAATTTATATGTTTTCAAACCTCTATAGTTAATATGAGCATATGCAAATTTAGTTCGCAACTCACTAGATCGACACAAAATATATGCTCAAATAAGAAGAAAAACAATACAATGATGAAGATATTCAGTCAACTAATGAACATGACAAGTTACTTTACAAGTTTGGAATCCTGTATGCTTTTAAAGAAATGTGATAGCTTGTTTTTTTATATTAAATAAATTTATATCAATTCAGTTAGCAACTCACAATATACACAAAATATATGCTTAATTTCATGATAACATACAATTTTAAAATAAATAATAAATTATAACTAATATACTTTAATTTGAAAATGTTCATTAACCAATAAAAACAATAAATTGTTTGTAAAAACACAACTCTAAGATTTAAACCCAAAACTTTCAAATAAAAGTGATGATATGAAATTGATTACAATGAGATGAAATGGAACTATAAATAAAGTCAAAATTACTATATAAGGCACCAAGATATAGACACAAATGGAAATGCAAACCTGTCCAAAAATGGCTTCAAAACTTGCATACATGTTTAGTATGGGCTCACACTCGGGTAACTTGGAAAAAGATGATAGCAACCCTTCATTTGCTCGAGATTTAGCTTTTTTTAATTGATTTCTCATACCAATTGGTATAAGTCCATTATTGAAAGTAGTTGCCTATACTTAATAAATAATATGTAAATTTTTAATACATTTACATTCTTTTATTAGTTATTAAATGGTGTATGCGAGTTGTCATGAAATTGAATCATACAAAATTGTATTGTCTAACAATTCAGAATTTTTAAAAATTCAAGTTACAATTGTTAAGTTTTTGAATTTTGGGTGTCCCAAGGGTTTTTTAGGGTGTTGAATCTATTTATACCATCAAAATTAGGATTAAAACATAGTTACATTGTGATTTTGCAAAATAAAAAACGTCGGATTGTGGGGGAAAGAATGACCATCTGGTCCAAATTGTCAAATTTTTAGACATCTCCATAAAAATTTGAAGAAAAACATAGTGGGCAAGAGCTAATAGCGGAGCGGGAACCACTAGTGGATATAGGGAGTGGTGTTAAGCTACATCAATCTTAGAAAAATTAGCTACCATAAATGGTTCATAAAAATGCTTTATGTACAAGCCATTGCCAATATTTTCATTTTCTTTTAATTATTTATCACAAAAAAGTTTCTTCTACATTTTGAAATAAAATGAATATTTTTAAATTTGAAATTTTATTTTAAGTCACATCCACTTGAAGTCACATCAATGTTGACAAATTGATCTGACTCAAAAATACAGTAAAATACATTAGGACTAGACAACTTGGAACTTTGTGGCTAACATGGCATCATTTTGGATTCATCACACCTTTAAAAAAATGCTCATATAGAGAACACGGCAAAGTACATGTAATAAAAATTTGGAGAAAAAAAATGCTCGAGAACATGAATGAATAATAAGGAAAAAAAAGGGGTGAAAAAAGAACCACCACTATTGGCTCCTCTCCCCTAACTAGATTCAACAACTTGTGGATAGATGAGATTAAACATGATTCCAAATTCCAATTATTAATACTACAAATTTTGGTCAAATAAAGTAAATAAAAATTTAAAAACCACTCTCAAAAATGTTCATGAAAAAAGAATTTAATAATAATATCATAAAAAAAATTAATAATACGAAAGAAACTGTTCAAATTTGTAGGATTCAACGAAAAAATAATAATGAGTTTATTGAAAAAATCTCTCTCCTTCTGGTTAAGATTTCAATTCTTTTTGAAAAACAATATTTACTCTATGGACCGACCAAAACCCTTTCGAATCTGTCCAGCATGAATCGGAGATCAGATGGTCGGCTAAGATCATATATCAAGCACGTTTATCTATAGTAATTGTTTTGTATCTTTAAATTACGCAGGAGAATGAAAACATATCCGGGGTGGTGGCGCAGTTGGCTAGCGCGTAGGTCTCATAGCTGTATTGGAGGAATCCTGAGGTCGAGAGTTCGAGCCTCTCTCACCCCATTTTTAATTTAATGGTCTTGTGTCAAATCAACCAGCCCAGTCAAATTTCTTTTTATTTTAAGACATAAATAGAAAAACCAAAATTCTGCTGATGTGGCTTCCGATTTGAGAAGGCAGAGATTTGGCTCCATCTAATCGCAAAAATAGATTTATATTTTGTTAAATAATAATATGTGGTATAGATTGATTTTTTTAACTCTTTATATGGAAGTTATCGATATGATTTTAATTTTATTTGAGAGATCTGATTTAATTTTATTGGAGATATTTTTTAACTGTTTATGTGAATTTTGCTTCGGTTTATTGTACTGAATAGGTGTATTTTACAGCTCAGTAGGGGAGAGATGTGTAACTCTGTCTGTGCTCTTCCTAGAGTTGACACACGTCCTTTATAAAAAATAACAAAATGTTATTAAAAATAACATGTCTGCTTAAATTAAATTTAAATTATTTAGAATTGCATATATATCAAACAACATAAATTAGATAAACTAAAATCATAAACATTGGATTACATATTTCCTAACATTTTCACTCTAAAAAAGGGTTTGCATCTTGAGAAATTTGATCCCTCTAAGTGCTTGGTAAATCCCCTTTTAGTTGGATTTATGTTGGTATTTATATGAGGAATCCTGATTCACTCATCTAATTTAGTGTTCAAATGGAAACAATTCCAAGGCAAAATATATATATATATTACTTTGAATTGATTGTATAGTCATTTTTATACAAATATTTTTCTAAGCATAACTTAACCTTAATACATTTGTTGTAGTTGTCCTTACAGTGGCAAGAATGTTGTTTATTGTCAGCATTACTAAGAAACTTGACCTCACTTGTTTGTTTTGTCTAGAAGGATTTGTATCATTTGCATATAAGTATGAACTACCTCCTAGTTTCTATGTCAAGTTTGTATTATTATCTTCAAATGAATAATATTTGTTGGGAAAATGGGCTTCACGGCTTCATTGTGGTGGTAGTTGGGTTGTAATGTGGTCAGTAATGAAGAAACATTAAGTAGGGTTAGCTGCCAAATGCCCAAAGTAGCGACTAAAACATCATGATGAACTCATGAGTGAATCCCAAGAATGTTGATGTTTCTTGATCCACCTTCTAATTCCTTGTGAAGGAATGTCTATAATGCCAAACACTTGACATTGTCATGGAAGTTGGTACTGGCACTAGCAACTTGACTTTCAAAGAGGTCATCACCACCAAGAAGACAATTTATTTTAGCATCACTTCAAGAGTAGAATCATTGATCTAAACATATTGGCTCCCAAATGTTGATGATGCAATTATGATTTTTGCAATGGAACATGCACCTATGAATGGTGGCACACTACTTCATTCAACTCTTGTAAATCCCTTCGACCGCCTTTCCTATTGTTGTTACCCAACAAGCTACTATCGTTTAATGAGATTGCATCTCCGCTTAAGAAAAGACACAAGACTTTTGTGAAAAAAGGAGACAAGAACAACAAAGAGAAATATGTATATGTGTTGGATATGTACAATCTCATGGTACATCTACTTGATTTTATTAGTGAGGAGGATGGCATGTACTTGTCCTGAAAGGGCGAACAACGAGGAGGAATTAAGTTGAAAACAATCAAAATTCATCATGTTTTGTTGCATGGTTATGAGGCTAACCTCAATCAATTGACATGTTATCATCAAGGGCACCATGTGTGTTTGTGTTAGGTGATTGTATCGAGTAATGAACTCAACAACAACAACAACAACATGTTTATATCACTACTTGGATTTGTTTAATTAATAAATAATATATAAAAGAGGGATTACACAAAGGATTGCATCCCCTTTCATTTCCTTAATAATGATAATGATTTCTTTCATTTGGTTATATATATATATATATATACTATGGTCATAAAATCCGAATTATCGGGTCAACTAATAGTCTGTTGGTTGTAAACACAATAAAGTTTTTAATGACTATCCCAATGCAATCAACTAGTGGAAAATTTATCACACTAATCTGATATGCAATTTACTACTGAGTTCTTTTATTAAACACCTACCATGGGATATGGAAATTCCATATATCATGCTCTTCCACTCTTGTTTTGGTGTATATATTTGACAATCACAATTTCAAACCAAACACCCCATCTAACCTTTATAGGTGCGCCAAACCAATCATTTTCAAAGATTGATGGCTCTGATGTGATTCTTTCTATCCTCCTCAAAGACTGTTCAAATGGGTCAAGACTTGTAGAGTTCTTTTTGAACTGCAATCCTATCCCTATGATATAGACAAGTCCTTCATACATTTGAATAATTCCTTCAATCCTTTGGATAGCCTTACTTAGAGATCCATCCATGCTCGATTATCTTACAATCAAATGTATTTCCATGCTATTCAAACAAGGATGACCATAATCTATACAATTATGCGTAATTTAATTCCCAATTCAAGGTTGGTAGACTCTACGATGTTTTACACGATATTAAACATTCATCAAATAGATTTAGATAGATAATTTCACACATATTAACTATTTTCAAATAAATATATTACATATTACATATAAACATACTTCATTTCTTTTAACAACATTGTTCACACCATAAATATATAATAACTAGCTTTTAGAATCAAGCCACTTAATTGCTTGAGATTATATGGTAGTGTATTCAATCTTTGTAACATAAGTGAATATTTTTTCAACTACAGCATACGATGTCTTCATTATGGAAATCTGTTAAATCTATTAGAAACACCTTAGGGTCAACTTCCTCTCATAAACAAATTCTCTAACCCAACCGACATCACTTTAATGCAATGTTGCTTCTCAATTTGGATCGCAATTATGTCACACCATACTTGTACAGAGGTTCCTTTACTCTTTTTATAATTATTCCGTTCATTGTATGGTGTCCAATTTATTGTCATATGAAGATAAAATTAGAATGATATGAGGTCATATGAAGATAAAATTAAAATAAAATTAAAAAATGTCGGATTGCGGGGGGATGATCATCCGGTCCAAATTGTCGAATTTTTAGACATCTCCATAAAAATTTGAAGAAAAACATAGGAGACAGGAGCTAATAGTGGAGCGGGAACTAGTAGTGGATATAAGGAGTGGTGTTAAGCTACCCCAAAGGCTTAGAAAAATTAGATACCATAAGTGGTTCATAAAAGTGCTTTATATACAAGTCATTGCCAACATTTTCATTTTTTTTGAATTATTTATCTCAAAAAGTTTCTACATTTTGAAATAAAATGAATATTTTCAAATTTGAAAGTTCATTTTAAGTCATATCCACTTGAAGTCACATCAATGTTCACCCATTGGTCTCACTCAAATATACACTAAGACTAGACAACTTAGAACTTTGTGACTCACATGACATCACTTTGGATCCGTCACACCTCTAAAAAAATGAGCATATAAAAAACATGCCAAAGTATATGTGATTAAAATTTGGAGAAAAAAAATACTCAAAAACATGGATAAATAACACACAAAAAAAGAGATAAAAAAAACCACCACTATTGGTTCCTCTTCCCTAACTAAATTCAACAACTTGTGAATAAATGAGATTAAACATGACTCCAAGTTTCAACTATTAATCTTTTGGTCAAATCAAATAAAGTAAATAAAAATTTAAAAACCAATTTAAAAAATATCATGAAAAATAAATGAGATTAAACATGATTCCAAGTTTCAACTATTAATCCTACAGGTTTTGGTCAAACCAAATAAAGTAAATAAAAATTTAAAAACCAATTTAAAAAATATCATGAAAAATAAATGAGATTAAACATGATTCCAAGTTTCAACTATTAATCCTAAAGGTTTTGGTCAAATCAAATAAAGTAAATAAAAATTTAAAAACCAATTTAAAAAATATCATGAAAAATTAATTTAATAATAATATATCATGAAAAATAATTTCATAATAGGTAAGAAACTGTTCAAATTTGTAGTATTCAATGAAAAAATAATAATGAGATAATTGAAAAAATCTCTTTGCTTCTGGTTAAGATTTCAATTTTTTTTGAAAACCAATATTTACTCTATGGACCGACCAAAACCCTTTCGAATCGGTCCAGCATGAATCGGAGATCAGATGGTCGGCTAAGATCATATATCAAGCGCGTTTATCTAAAGCAATTACTTTGTATCTGTAAATTACGTAGGGGAAGGGATACACATCCGGGGTGGTGGCGCAGTTGGTTAGCGCGTAGGTCTCATAGCTGTATTTGAGGAATCCTGAGGTCGAGAGTTCGAGCCTCTCTCACCCCATTTTTAATTTAATGTTCTTCGTGTCAAGTCAACCAGCCCACTCAAATTGCATTCTTTTAGACCTAGATAGGAAAACCAAAATTCTACTGATGTGGCTTCAAGTATAGATTGATTTTTGTAACTCTTCATATGGAAGTTATCGATATGATTTTAATTTTATTGGAGAGATCTTATTTAATATTATTGGAGATATTTTTTAAATGTTTATGTGAATTTAGCCTTGGTTCATATTTATATGAGGAATCCTGATTCAATCATCTAATTAAATTGTTCAAATGGAAACAATTCCAAAGCGAAAACATTAAAAAAAATTAATTTTAGCGAAAACATTAAAAAAAATTAATTTTATTTGAATTAATTCGAAAGTCATTTTTATACAAATATTTTTTATTTTTTTTTAACAGAAACTAAAAACAGAGATATATATAAAAGGGCTGCGCACAGCCATTCGTTACAGGAGAGATATCTTCAAAAGTTTATGAACATCAAAAG
>LPNX010475049.1:53783-122372 GCA_001517045.1 Pseudotsuga menziesii
AACACTTTGGAGAATATTTTGTACGAGGCGTTGCATAGAGAAATTGGATGGAATTTTTTGATGGAGGTGGGATTATGTTCCTTCGGGATCAAGGCCAAGAAGGTAGAATTGGTAGCCCCTCCCATGTTGCCTTTTTCCATCCAAGAGATGAGACGCATCAGGTCTTTCTTAATCAAGTGCCAGAAGATTCTATAAAAACAGATGGGGAAACCGTCTGGGCCTGGAGCCTTGTCCGGGTGGAGGGTCCAAATAGCTTTTTTGACCTCTTCCTCCGAAATGGGGGATTCAAGCCTGAGCCGATCCTCTTGACTAATGAGAGAAGGAATGTCAGAGACCATTGACTCCATAACGTGAAGAGGGACTGGTTCTTCATTCGTGTACAATTTCTCAAAGAAAGATCTTACCTCATTGCTGATGGCCGCTTGCCCTTGTATGAGAGTGCCGTCTTCTGCCTTCAGTTCCCGCATGGTGTTCCATCTCTGCCTATCTTTGCATTGGTTTTGAAAATATTTAGTATTTTGATCTCCCCCTTTAAGCCAAAGGAGGCGGGATCGAAGGTGCCACCCTTCCTCTTCCTGCCTTAATAGTTTCTGCAGGGTTGATTCCAACTCTATCTCCTTGGCGAAGTGCTCTTTAGTGATATCACAGGTTTCCATTTCTATTTGTAAGGATTCCATGTCTCTGATTATTTGCTCCTTTTGCTGAGCTGGGTCATGATAATGAGTCTTTACCCACAGTTTTAAAGCCGCCTTGACCTTCTTTAACTTTTGTTCCCAAGCATACGCTGGGGAGCCTGGAATGAGGCAACGCCAGGCCTAAGAGATGATGTCGGAAACGCCTTCCGAATCCAGCCAAATTCGGTTGAACTTGAATGGCAATGGCCCCAGATTTTCCACGGGGGGAAAGAAAAGACATATTGGCTTATGATCAGAGACAGAAGAACATAGAAGCTTAGTCTCTGGATAGGATCGCAGGAGATGAGTGCTTACCAAGAAACGGTCCAGTCTAGCCGCGATATGGCCAGGTCCCATCCTTCTGTTACTCCAAGTAAAAATACCGTTTTTGGGTTTAATATCAGTGAGGCTCCAGTGTGAGATTAGGTCCTCCATCCTTTCCCCATAGGGATCTCTGACTTTAGTTCCTCAGGTGAGATTGTGACATTAAAATCCCCAGCTATATAGCTAGGGAGAAGCTTTTTATCATCAATTTGGTCCTCCAAGGAATCCCAAAATTGGTCCTTCTGGACGTTCAGCGTTGGGCCATAAACGTTCCCCAACCAAAATTTTTCCTGAGTGTCAACGTTCTCCATTTTTATGAACATCCAGTTTCTATTTTCTATTGCAGAGAGCATTTTAAACTGATCCTTGTTCCACCAGCAAAGGAGCCCCCCAGAGGCGCCTATGGCATCGATGGCCAAACCTGTTCCTTTTGGCCATACTTTCTGAAATATTTCCACACTATCTACAGCAGATTTTTTTGTCTCCTGGATAAGAAGAATGGAGGCAGATTCCATTGATTTTATTCTCTTAATAACTTCTATCTTTTGAGAACCCCCCAGGCCTCTACAATTCCAAGAGACGACTTTCATTATTTCCTATGTTGTTTAAGAGCCTTTTCTCGCTCTTTTTTCTCCTCTTCTTGGCTAAGGAGGTATTTGCTTGCTTGCGAGGTCTTAACAAGAAAGTCTAGATCGGACTGCTTCCCTGCCGCCTTTTCCCTGGCAGCCTCTTGCTCTCTTATGATTCTATTAGACTTCCTACCCTTCCAGGAAGTCGGTTCCTGTTCTTCTACCGAGTTGTCTGAGGTATCCTCTGAGCTAGCTTTGGCCCTTGACCTTGTAATTGAGCCCTCAACTGACCCTTCAGATGTTTGAACTGGGACTTTCCCCACCGTCGGCCCCCCATTGCCCTCTTCCATGACTTCTTTTTCTTGGTTTTGCGATGCTGAGTCCAAGGCTTCTTTTTCCTTCAGCTGAGTCGTGACCGGGATAGTTCCGTGAGCCTCTTCTTCTGGATTTTCCTCCTCCAGAACTTCAAATCTATTTCTGGAGGTGCTCTTTGCCGGTTCGTTCTGTTGTTTTTGAACCTTGGCGGTCTTCTTTCCACTTGCAGTGTTCCATCCCTCGCTGGCCGCGTTGTCTGGAAGAGTTTTGTCAGGTTTCTTCGGACAGGACTTGGCGAAATGGCCATATTCATGGCAATACTTACACTTGAAGGGGATTTGTTTATAGTCCACAGTCTGCAGGTGATTCCAGCCGTCTATGGAGAGGTTGATGGACTCCGGCAAACCTTTTTCAAGATCAACTTCCACGCATATACGAGCGCAAGAGAACATTGGGGCCTTTGGCTCAGATTTATCAATATACCTGCCTAAGGTGTTCCCTATAGCTCGAAAATCCTCATCATTCCAGCAGTGAAGAGGAAGATGGGGGAGCTTGACCCAAACAGGAACAGATTTAGGGATGTCTTTTTCTGGGTTGAAGGACAAATCCCATTTGTTTAAGTACATACCTCTTGGGCCCATGAAATAAGGCCCATTTCTGAAGATCAGATCCCGGTCCTCCTTTTTTTCAAAAAGGAAGGTGAAATACCCTTTCCCGCAGAAGATTTGTTGGACTTCCCCCTGGATTAGGGTTCTCCAGTTTTTATTCATCCATACCTCAACAGATCGAGGGGACGGCCAGAGACCAGTAAACAAGCCAATGAGGCCTTTTTCCGACAGGGTTACTGCTTTCCTCTTTGATGCGGTGGAGCTGAGCTTGACTTCTGGAACATCGACTCGCTTAACAAAGCGAGAGGAAGAAGCCGCAGCGGGCTGAGCGACAGGCTGAGAGGCAACGATGGACTGGAAACGATCCTCATACGCGTCAGGGTCAGGCGGATCCATTCAGGCCGCCGGCAGGGCGGAGGCCCCCAGGCTGCGAACGGCGACGGCTAGGGTTAACGGAGCTTCAGAGCGCAGAGCTCCTCTTTCTATACAAATATTTTTACTAGCATACCTTTACCTTAATCTATCTGTGGTAGTTGTCCTTAGGATGGCAAGAATGTTGTGGTGTGTAGGCATTAATAAGAAACTTGGTCTCACTTGTTTGTTTTGTCTGGAAGGATTTGTATTATTTGCATTCGAGTATGAACTACTTTCTAGTTTCTATGCCAAGTTTTTATTATTATTTTCAAATGAATAATATACGGTTGGCAAAATGGACTTTATGGCTTCATTGTGGTGGTAGTTTGGTTGTAATGTGGTAAGTAACGAAGAAACAGTAAGTAGGGTTAGTTGCCAAACTCCCAAAGTAGCAACTAAAACATCATGATGAACTCATGAGTGAGTCCCAAGAATGTTGTTGTTTCGTGACCCCCCTTCTAATTCCTTGTGGAGGAATGTCTATAATGCTAAACACTTGACATTGTCATGGAAGTTGGTAATAGCACTAGCAACTTAAATTTTAAAGAGGTCATCGCCACCAAGAAGACAATTTATTTTAGCATCACTTCAAGAGTAGAATCATTGATCTAAACATCTTGGCTCCCAATTTATATCATGTTGATGATGCAATTATGATTTTTGCAATGGAACATGCACCTATGAATGGTGGCACACTACTTCATTCGACTCTTGTAAATCCCTTCGACCGCCTCTCCTATTGTTGTTACCCAACAAGCTACTATTGTTTGATGAGACTGCATCTCCGCCTAAGAAAAGACACAAGACTTTTGTAAAAAAAGGAGACAATAAAAACAAAAAGAAATATGTATATGTGTTGGATATGTGCACTATAATGGCACATCTACTTGATTTTATTAGTGAGGAGGATGCCGTGTGCTTGTCCTAAAAGGGCGAACAACGAGGAGGAATTAAGTTGAAAATAGTCAAAACTCATCATGTTTTGTTGCATGGTTATGAGGCTAACCTCAATCAATTGACATGTTATCATCAAGGGCACCATGTGTGTTTGTGTTAGGTGATTGTGTCTAGTAATGCACTCAACAACAACAACATGTTTACAACACTACTTGGATTTGTTTAATTAATATATAATATATAAACGAGGGATTACATAAAAGATTGCATCCCTTTTCATTTTATGTATTTATACAGATTCATTTGTTTATATATATATATATATATAAACTATAGTCATAAAATACAAATTATCACACTAATCTAAAATGCAATTTACTACTAAGTTCTTTTATTAAACACCTACCATGGGATATGGAAATTCCATATCTCATGCTCTTCCACTCTTGTTTTGATGTATATATTTGACAATCACAATGACAAACCAAACACCCCATCTAAGCTTTATAGGTGCACCAAACCAGTAATTTTCAAAGATCGATAGCTCAAATGTCATTCTTTTTATCCTCCTCAAAGATTGTTCAAATGAGCTTGGACATGTAGTATTCTTTTTGAATTGCAATTCTATCCCTATGATATAGACAAGTCCTTCATACATTTGAATAATGCCTTCAATTCTTTGGATACTTAGAGATCCATCCATGTTCGATTATCTCACAATCAAGTACATTTCCACACTATTCAAACTGATCATAATCTATACAATTATGCCAAATTTAGTGCCCTATTCAAGATTAGTAGACTCTATGATGTTTTACACGATATCAAACGTTTATCTAATAAATTTAAATAGATCATTTTCAAATAAATATATTACATATTGCATATTAACATACTTCACTTCTTTTAATAACATTGTTCATGCCATAAATATATAATAACTAGCCCCAACGGTTAGCTCAATTGGTAAGACGTGCGCACACTCTCTCGGTTCGGGGAGAGGTCACGGGTTCGAGCCTTGAGTCCTTTGGGGTTAGGCCTTCTGCGAGGATGGCCGGCGGTTTACCACCTCTACCATCCACTAATGTGGGGAAGTATTGCTGGGTTTCTTGTGGATCTTTCTATCTGAATATATATATATATATATATATATATAATAACTAGCTTTTAGAATCAAGCCACTTAATTGCTTGAGATTATATGATAGCGTATTCAATCTTTGTAACATAAGTGAATATTTTTTCAACCACAACATACGATGTATTCATTATGGAAATTAAAGAAACGCCTTATGGTTAACCTCCTCTCATAAACAATTCTATAACCCAACCAACATTACTTTAATGCGATGTTGCTTCTCAATTTGGAGCGCAATTATGTCATGTCGTAATTTTGGCATAAGAAGATAAAATTAAAATGATATTTTTTTCCACAAAAAAAAAACCGTATATTATTTGAAAAACAAAATACAATCCACAGATACACCAATAACTAGTATTGTCCATTGTCAATAGTTTCTGACCAAAAGCCAAATATATCTTATACTGATTACAAATCAAGCATAATCTATCCATCACATATAAGAGGCAATATACAACACTCTAATCACACAAATCCATTGCATCATAGCAATTTCAAGAACTGGGAAAAACCTACCCTTAAAACATCAAAACCATTCATAGTTTCAAAAACTAGTTATCACTTCACATTATCAGTTCAATAAGCTTTCAAAAAATCAAAACAAGGATCAACAAGATACAATCAGCCTTTATCTTCAGCAAGAGCTCCAATCTTCACAAAAAACCTGTACAAAATTATTTTTAATAAAGCACGACAAAGTCGAAACATTCAGCTGCCCGATGCTCAAAAATCTGCCAAGATCCATTTATAACGTTAGATCCATTTTTTTCCAATAAATCTGCAAGTGTATTTCTTTCTCAATAAATATGCACAAAATGCACAGACTCAAACATATCAGCCAATCTATTAACTTCAAGCAAAATCTACGCAAGCTGAATATTTTGAATGCGATACTCACTAGTGGCCCAATTGATAACAAGCTGTGAATCACCAAAAATCTGCAATTTCTTAAAATTATGTTCCAAAGACAGAGTAAGTAGAAGCTTTAATCCAAAAAGCTCAGCAAAATTGTTAGTTCCAAGGCCCAATCCTTCTTTGAAAGTAAAAAAGTGTTCATCTGAAATATAGAGCAGTCCCCCAGCACCACAAAGTTTTGGATCCCCTGTAGCCGATCCATCAAAATATCCCCAAGGATATTATTTATCAATCACTTTCTCAACAACATATCTAATTCTAACAATCTTGTCTTGGGGAAAAGATCTCAACATACCCAGACAAAGAGATGAAACCTGGAAAGGTGATAACACATAATCCTCGAAACAGCTTTGATTTCTCGCCTTCCAAATAAACCATAACACAATAATTGGCAAAGACCTGATGTGTTTCACTTCTCCTTTCATGCACCAATTTTTCAGACATATACTTACTGAAGATCCATTCCATAAATTGTTTGTGTAACTTGGCCTCTAATTCAATCCAAACTTTTCTGGTATAAGAACATTCCACACCTAAATGAACATTAGACTCTGAATCTAATTTGCATAAATAACATCTTCCAAGCCCTTCCTTACCTTTTCTGCAGATAACATACCAAGTTAATGCTTTGTCAGATAATATAAACCAACAGAAGATTTTAGCCTAAAGTGGGCATTTGAACTTCCAAAGTACCTTCCACCACCAAGAAAGTTCCTCCACATGTCTATCCAACACTAACTGAAGATAACCAGATTTTGGTGTATACTTCCCAGATTTAGACTAATTCCAAATCAAAAGATCCTCATCACATGACAATTTGACATGACTTGATTTTAATAAAGCCAAATATTCATTCCAGCAAGTGATGTCTTGTTGTTCATCAAGACCAATCAAAGCAGCTGAAATCCATCCTTGATTTAGCAACAATGACACACCAGGGCATCCAATGTCTTTAAGAAAATAAAATCCTGCATAGTGAACTTTATCCACCAAACTGAGTGGTAGAATGTGTCTCCACTTACAACCAACCTAGGGATCCATTCCTATTCTAACATTAGCACCATTCCCAACCTTCCAGATAAGATAGTTGCCAATAAGATCAAAAGACCATAGCATTGCTTTCCAGCAAATGGTCATACATTTTTTCTTTTTTACTGTCACACGAATCCAATCCAACAAGGATAAAGGATAAATATACTTCTTTAAAGCAATCTGCACCCAAAGACCTGATCCATGAAGCAAATTCCAAACATTATTGGCAGCAAGAGCTTTAGCAAAAACAATAGGTATCTTCAGCCCCCAACCTCCCAAGAATTTTGGACATGCTAAAGCTTTCCAAGATGTCCAGGGAAATCCAGAAGAGTTCGAATTCCCTGCCCATAAAAATTTAAAACATAATTTCCTAATATTTTCAATAATGCCCAAGGGAATCCAGAAATGCATCCAGTATACCGGAATAGCTTCTAAAACTGATTTAACCAGTATAAGCTTACCTCCCTTAGACAACCATCGAAAACTCCAATTCTTGATTCTCTTTTCCACCTTTGCCACCAGCCAATCCCAATCCTTTATAAGATATCTGCAAGGTTTAAGATAAAACCCAAGATACTTCAAGCCTACCTCAAGTTTTTCAACTGAAAAGAAAAAAATACTCTGTACAGTAATCAGCTCAACTTCATCCATCCTAGAGTATAATAAGACTTCTTGTCTTCATTTATCAACATCCCAAAAGCTTTACAAAAGGTTTGCATGATCTCATAAAGGATTGATAGAGATTGCTCAGAACCATCAGAAACCATAACAATATCATCAACAAATAAAACATGTGATAAGGTAATATCATTCCCAAAAGAAATACCATGAAATTCACCAGATGATTTTGCTGACAATAAGGCCCTACCCAATCCTTCAACAACTATAAGAAAAATAAGCAGAGCCAAAGGACAACCTTACCTCAATCCTTTGCCCGATTTAAAGAAAGATGAAGCCGCTCCATTGATCAATATAGCAAAAGAGATAGATGAAAGACTACTAATAATCCAAGAAATAAAAGGAACAAAAAAACCCATTTTTGAAAGGATAATCCTCAGAAATGTCCAACTAACTTTGTCATAAGCTTTAGGCATGTCAATTTTTAACACCACAGACTTCAATTTTTTACTAGAAATGGTATGCAAACCTTCCTGTATTACCCCAACGGCAGCATGAATCTATCTGCCTGGTAAAAACCCAAATTGTTCACCAGAAATGTACCTGCCAAGAACCTTCCTAATACTCATCGATATAATCTTTCCAATAATTTTGTAACAGAAATTACATAAAGAGATTGGTCTAAAATATTCAAAAGATTTAGGCAAATCACTCTTGGGGATTAATGCAATAAAAGTTGAAGTGAAAGTAGCAGGTACTTTACCATACTTTCGAGAGTCATCAACAACCTTTAAAAGATTCGGACCCAAAACATCAAAAAGATCCCTATAAACCTCCATTGGGATCCCATCCAGACCCGAACTCTTGTCATTTTTACTTAAAGCTAAAACAGACTGAATCTCCACCAAAGATACAGGGTACATAAGCTCTTCATTCTCCACATCAGAAATAGAAGAAGGAAAAAACTCAACAATTTTCATAATCTCCGGAAGATGAAGAAACTTATCCTCTTGAAACAAATTCTCAAAATGTTGTACTCCAGCCATAGCAATTGATTCAAAACCTTCCACTAAAAGTCCATCATCTCCCTCAATTTTCCAGATAGAGTTTATATTCTTTCTATGGTTAGCAAACTTATGAAATAAAGAGGTATTGTCATCCCCACATAAAAGGCAGGTAGCCCTAATTTTATGTCTTGCTTCCTGCTCTCGAACCAAAAGGATAATCCTTCTATGAGACTCCAATTCGACTAGAGAAATCCTGTCAACCTCATGAGAAAAAACAAACCCCTGTTTTTTAAAAGAATCAGCAAGCAAAATTTTAATTTCCACTAATTCCTTAGTCTCCTGTGTTTTTTGTTTGACTGACCAAGATATAGACACATCCTTTATGATTTTAAGATTAACCACAAAATGAGACGCAACAGATACCAAAGGATTATCCACATACACAATCCAGGATGCTTTAAGTAAGACAACAAAATCCTCATTTAATAACCAATGGGCATTAAATTTGAAAGGGGACCGAGGTTTAGGATTATTAGATAAGATCTGAAGGAAGACCGACTGATGATCAAAATCCCCCCCACAACCCACCCATTGCCGAAGATGAAGGTCTAAATCAAGAAAATTAGCAGAAACCAAAAGTATGTCCAATCTTTTACATATATTTTCGTTACCAACTCTTCTATTAGACCAGGTAGGTGATAAAACATGCGAAACAACATCCACAAGACCAAAACCATCCAAACTCACAGAGAAAAAATCAAGTAAACTATCCACTCTAGCATTTTCTCCCCAAATTTCTGAACAACCCAGAGAGAAATTCAGATCTCCCCAAAAAATCAACCTAGAATTTTTAAGACAGTCCAGAGAGAGAAGATTGCTCCAAAACCTTTCCCTGTCCATATAGGGTCCATAAATGTTCATAAAACAGAAAACCTCCTTCATTTCAATAGAGTATAGAGATGAAAACAATCCATATTCCACCGCCCAAGCACTTAACAACTAGAAATGTCTAATTCTCCATCCCAATAACAATCCTCCAGACTTCCCTTTAGCATCCAAAGAAATAAAGACCCAACCAGAAAGCAAAAATCCCAACTCTCCAGCCAGACTTTTTCCGTCCCCCATAATTTCTTGTAGGAATAAAACATCTATAAGTTGATCTTCCACCATCCCGCGCATTGCTAGTTTTTTAGGTAAACTAGATAATCCCCGACAGTTAAGAGTTGTCACAATCATGGTGAAAACCTAGAATGGGAAAACACTGCTCTAAGTGCCCTAGATTGATGAACCAAAGAACAATCATGATCCCTCGCCTGAAAATAAACAGAAACCCCAGGATGTGCAACAACCTTAACCCCGAGATGAGCAACAACCTTAACCCCAGACGAATCAACTTTCGAACAAGATCTGAGAAAATAACCCTTTTCCTTTATCAAATTAACTTTCACAGGCGACACAAAACCTAAACCACCCAAAGTAGAATCCGATCTCAAAGACTTATCTAAAAAACCTCCATCATGGGTCCAAAAGAATTTAATTCTTTAAACCCAGGAAAGGTAAACTTTTCATTGAAAGATGGCTTAGACAAAATAAGAGGTTTAAGAATATCCAAGGATAAAACATGTTCTTCTGATTCCATACCCGTATCCCCCTTAGATTTAAAATCATCCACAGGAACTATCTGTTGATTAGTTAAAACCTCATCAGATACCAAATTATGCACATCCACAGAAAAATCATGTTCAACAGGTTCCAAACCCGATTCTCTCTGAATGCCAGAGACTCTAGCCAGAGAATCAAACCCTTCTTTATCGAAACACTCCTTAGGGATACAACCATCAAAACCCACAACTTTCTCAACCTGCCAGACAGATTTTAAAGCCCAACCCGATTTGTGATGAAAAGAAAGACTACACTTGGTAGCTATATGCATGTGCCTATGACACCTAAGACATTTAAAAGGAACCCCAACCTAGTCCAAAGGCTGAATAAAACATAGGTTACCTTTTTTAATCATCAAATCAGCCACTAACCCTTTACTAATATCAAGAAGGACAAGAATTTTGCCTAGACAATAGACTCCAGACTGGAAAAAGGATAAATCAGCCTCTAAAAATGATCCCAAGGAATTTCCAACCAGCTTAAAAAAATCTAGAGACCAGAACTCAAACAGGAGATTAGGCATTTTAACCCAAATTGGCAGAGTGTCATACCTTTCAGAACGCGGATCATTAAACAATGGGGTCCATCGCTTCAATAAAAGACCAGATCCCTCCCACCGCCAAGAACCAGAGAGAATTATATCTGCGCCCACGACATCATGAAATTGGAAGGAAATCCACCCTCGCGGGAGCTGAAAACCTCCGGACAAATCAGAATGAACTCCTGCTAGGTTTCATTAACCCATTCCTTTAAACCAGTCAAACTGACCTTTTGACCTCCAAAACGCCCGACCAGAGTGTGAGAGTTTGTCAATAATATCTCATTCATCTTAACGTCTTCCCCCACAACTAATAAAACAGGGTTCACAGCTTTTTTGATAACTTGTTTAGGTCTTTTCTCTCTCCCACCAGCACCAGGTACGACCCCCGCTTTCCGATCCATATACCCCGCCGAAAAATCCACAACACCTTCCTGCGGATTCACACCCCTCGATTGAGAACCACACGAAAAAGGATCAACATGATGGAAATTAGGGGCAGTTTCAAATGCTAACGAAACCTCCCGTTCCACAGAGCGTTCAAGCTCATCCACCTGAGATATCGAGACTTTGTCTCCACCTCCCACCGCTCCAGAATATTTCAGACCACAACAACTAACGTCCTCAAAACCTAATACAACTCTCGGAACAAAGTGAACAGGAAGCAAAGGAACAATAGACTACGAAGATACCTTTGTAAGAAAAGAATCATATGGATCAAAAGGTTCAACGACACCTGCACCTAAACCCACAGGAAAGGCCATATCACTCTGGTCATAATCTTCATCGAAAGAAAAATCCTCTCTGCGCAAAGGCATAACCACCGGCAAAAAACAATATAAACCCCCATCCAAGAGCCTGATAGTCTACCTAGCTTTGGGAGGAGTGCACGTCAGCGCCTTGATGATCCAAAACGACATGAATGCAACGTGGCACAAAAATAAAACAAAGGTACAAAATATTAGTGGAAACTTTAAACCTCTGTCAACTCTGTTAGATCATACGAATATTTACTAAGAAGTACGTTCTGATAAAAAAACGTCTACCACCAAAATATCGCCTTCAAACGCCAAAAAATCGCCTCACCAAAAATTAAAATGATATGAAGACATAAGTGCGTATTTCCATGGTTAGATGGAAATATTCCATGATAGAAAATACAAATACAAATACAATTTAAAGCAAAGAGAACAACAACTTACCTCACCGGCCTTACCTCGATCCTTGCTGCTTTTATGAGCCATCTCCCTCAGTGTAATTGCATTCCCAGCTTGCATGTTCCAGGTCTCTTCATCCTCTTCATTATGTCTTCCTCCGGAAGTTTCCCATATCTCCATGTTCCTTTTGTTAACAGTGTGCTTTCCTCTCGCTCTGTGTATTCTCCGAAGAGGACTTTGCTGGCTATCATTTCTGGTGTCGATGAAGGCATTGTTCAGGGGATCCCATGGGAGTCTCTGCCTATGACCAAGGTATTCATCAAGGAAAGGTTGGCTCTAGCCGCTTTCTTAACCTGATACTGCTCTCCACAAGCCGACGGTCCTTTTTGGCGTTTAAACTCAGGCGTTGTGTTCAGCATTCCCGTTGAAGGTTAGTCTTTCATAGTAGGAAACAATCCGATTTTTGGGTGTAATTTTTCTGGGTGGAAGGAAGGAGCACTCGACACTCTCTCCTGTCGCAGCAAGAAAGAAAGCGACTCTCTCCAGTAGGAATTTAGCACTCTCAATTCTGTCCTCAGTGGTATTTCTTATGGTGAGCAGGCTCAAGAGCTCGAAGGTGCAGTAAGGGATCTCCACAGTAATTTTTCTAGATTAGCTCTTGCCATTCCCAATTCCATACAAGACAGAATGGACCATGCAAATGAAAATATCAATCTTGCAGATTTGAAGAAAAATCTCAGGCGTTTGTATGAAATGGTGGCTATTGGCATCATGGATATTAAGGAAATTGCTCAAGAAATCAAGAACCTGGTGGAGGTGGTTAGTTACACCTCTTATAAGATAAGCAACCATGAATCCAGGATTGACGACACAGAGATGAATCTCAAAGAAATAATGGGTAAGGTGGACATAATTTAGGAGGACCTCCAACGTTTGGTAAACATGAATCAAGGAAGTCAAGCAACGAAAATCCCGCAGCGGCAGCTCATCCTATGGAGGAGGAATCGGTTGTTCAGCCACTGAAGCACCCATGCAACCTTTAATGGTTTTGATAGTCCATGTTTTTTTGTCTGTATCTCAATCAACAGTTTATTAGGGTATATACTACCTCTGTTTCTAGAAGCTATGTAAAAACTCTATTTGGCTTTTTATGGTCATCTCTTTGGCCCTGTTTTTCCTTCTCCTTTTTTGAATAGCATGAACTTTCAAAGAATGCTTTTATGTAATGTATGGTTGTGCACAGCCTGTTTAATATCAAACCTTTTATAGTTTCTGTTAAAAAAAAGTTGGAACAAAACAAACATACAAGGTATAACAACTTTTATTATTATTATGTTTTATGTAGCAAAATATCTAGTAATAGGTGTGAAGCATGAGTACCGTAAGTTAATCTAATATTTATAAAGTCTAAACTTTTATAAGGTTTGAATATTTAATTTATTAAATAAAAATTTAAAAAAAAATTATTTGAACTTTGATTGCTTGTAAATGATGACATATTTCTTAGAATCTGGTGTCCAAGAGGTGGCGACATGCTGAGGTAATCTATGTATTTGAAAAATGTTATTTTTGCGCCGAGAGGCGCTCTACAACCCGATATGAGGGAGATCTTGTAACGTTTGTGGATGTAACATTTGTCCATATTATATCGACCAAAAATAATATTGCCGAGTATGAGGGAGATGTTGTAACGTTTGTGGACTTGTAACGTTTGTGTATATTATATCGGCTATTAATACGAGGGAGATCTTGTAACATTTGTCTAATCTTGTATGAGGGAGATATTGTAACATTTGTCTAATCATAATTTGTAACATTTGCAACAAAAGAAAAATAAGAAATAAATACCATAGCTATATAAACACCATAAAAAATAATAAAATCCAGAATCTACGGCAAAGAGAAGCGGCAAAGAAAAAGAAACCAAGGAAAAGGGAATCTGTTCTGAACAGGTAATCTCCTTTCCATTCACCATCTCCAGCTCCAGGATTAATTGCAAAATGTTTCCCGAAATTTTAATTGCAAAACCATGCTTAAGTTTTAAGGGTGGATGTGTTTTTACCGGACCAAGCATTTAAAATATGGGTTAGTTAAAATCCTAACCTGGAAACATGCCCACATTTCACCCAGCCTAAATCCAAATCCTGCAAATTCTAGCTCGAACATTCTTATTACACCTCTTTGGCTCTTCCTCTCCATTTTTACAATAACCACAACATTGTCGACACAAACATTGCGTTTGGTTCTCTTGTCTATGGTGAAATTGCAGAAATAGTTTACGATAATTGGTGTGGCATGGGAAAACAACCAAGAGACTCAGGTGATCGACATCTTTGCATGGGAAGACAGTGTTTTGAAAAAACGTTTCTGCTTTGGGGTATGTACATGTCTATTTGGAATCATTCTCTGCAGTATTTTATGCAGGAGACTAGTGCCACGAAATAGCTCAAAATCAATTTTATCTATTTTATTTTTAAGAAAAGGTCAACATAGATCCTTTTCTTTTATTTTCTATAGAATTTCAGAAGAAATCCATCCTATACTAAAATATCCATTGGGTCGCCATCCTGAGAAATGTAGGTACCAAATTTAGCATGCAATCGAGGTAATTAACTGCAATATTCAAATCCAATTGTTCTTCACTTAAAAAATTTGCAGGTACTTTCTTGACGTTGAGAAGAAAGTAAAGATACTTAAAAATTCTGTATTTTAGTAAATTTTGCGATAAAGATGTCGTGAAAAAAAACCTAACGAGTTTGATGCATAAGTTTTAAATATCATACGTGTGCGAACTCTGCAAACTCTAGCATCAAGCTCCTTATGTTGGAGGAGCTTCTTCCTGTATTTGTTAACTGCATGTAAACGGATAGTCGCATCATCTGCATCTGCCATGTTCTTCCTCTGCTGTGGGTTTTCACCTGTTTTATCAGTCTCTGTGCTCAAAGTTTTGGGCCATATGAGGCTTGAGACACGGGGTAAGGCCAGGGGATTTGAGCGTCTGATCTGTTCAATTTGTGGAAATTGCACGTGTCTTTGGTAGGTTGTGACTCTCTAGAGATGTGAATAATGGAAAGGATAACTTCGTTACAAGGAGGAATGAAGAGCCTAGGATTTAGATCTATGCTGGTTTACAGTTTTTCAAGGTATACCTTCACGTTAATCAAAGAAATTTTTAAAGGCCGGGTATTGTTCAAAGAACTTTTTAAAGGCGGGGTGTTGTTGCATATAATTACACGTGTTACAATAATTTATTCCCATCATCATCCACAAGTATATTCCATACTTTAAATATGCTCACTCATACTTAGCAATTTTCAAAAAATTGAATCACCCATCATAATGAAAGAGGAACATATATTTCTCTTTGAAAAACAAGATTTATGTAAACTAGCTATCGCCTTCTTGTTGGAGGTTTCACATCACTTTGGTTATAAGAATGGGTTTGTATGGTACTTTTATAAAGAAAAATGAATGAATTAGAGGTATTTTTTTCAATTTTTATATTTTAAAGATTGATAATTTTATTCAATATTAATATTTATGGTTTTGAATTCATTTTAATAATTACATAAAAATAATAATAAATAAATAAAATTTCAACAATATAATAATTGAAATTAAAAAAAAAATTAAATAAATAAAATATTATTTATATTTTGCAAATTTTTTCCAGAAATTTAAAAAATAAAATTCAAAAACTTTAAGTAAATCAAATATTATTTTAATTTTTGCAATTCTTTTCAAGTAATTATCCATAGTTTTATATCTTCCATCTTTAATTTATATAATTTCACATTTATTAAGAAATGTACTTTATAACAATATATAAACGCCAACAACATATAAATTCCAATTTATTATTATTTGTATGTTAAAGTGATATCTCCTTATAACAAGAGCCATGAGGTGGCAATGTTCCCGACATTGCATTTGCGTTGGTTTCTTGTTTATTAAAATTGCAATTAATTATTTTTAAGGTTTATAGATGCAATTAATGCATCTGTAAACCTTATATCCAAACACAAAACACTTCCCATAACATTGGGTGTAACATTTATTTTCTTGAGAGAAGCCACAATGCCAACTAGAAGGAAGCCACTTTGGAGGAAATAAGGGGTTATTTTGAGCATCGTTTTATTGTGGGAATTGAAGGGAAAATCAATGAATCTGTCCACTTAATAAGAAACTCATGTAAAAGATTCAAATCAATCTGAAGAAGACTTTGAAGCAATCTATGCCAAGCTATATAACTTGACAAGTTCAAGAAGTAGTGATGGTTATCAAGTTCTTTACAAAATGAGATGTTTTACCACAAGTTCAAAATGGTAACAATGTGTTTATCATGTGGGGCATTTACGAAAAATGCATGAAACGTCAAATAAAGGTAAATGTGTTATTGTTGATTAAAATGGAAGAGTTTGACTTTTTATAAGATCATTTATTAAAAATGCATGATATTAGAGATCAATTGAAAAGAAAATGGAAAAAAGAAGAAATGGTGATTATAACTTTGAAGTTAATTTTTTTTTATGTAAATGTTATTAGGACCTTGAACATAACTAGCATTGGGATGGGCTTTTATAATTACACATATTTTTCCCATTTTTCTATGAACATTTGACTTTTTGAGTCAAACCTTGCTTATCTTTGATTAATAAATATGCATTTTCATATTTCTTGAAGGTATAAGACATTGCTAGTTTGCATGAATAATTTACTTAGCCTATTGAATGCATGTGATGTATTTTGTTTCTTACTTGATTTTGAGTAGGCCTGCACACATTTCACTTATGAAATTAATGTGGTTTCAAGTCAAAGAGTGCAAGGATCAAATCACTAATGTCCTCACTCACGATTACAATAGCTAGAAGCAGAAGGAGTAATACTAGGGAATGTTTTCCTCATTGTCACTCCAAAAGTTGCCAATGTTCAATGGGAGATTTACGGCCCTAGGTAGCCTGAATTTCCTCAAGAGTTCAAGTTGCACAAGTATTCTAGGATTCAAGGACACACCAATGCAAATTTATAAGAGTATATCCCGTCAATCAAGGGGTTAATGGAGAATTTACCTAGATTTCCATCAATAATATAAACAAGAGTATTTAATAGCATGAATATTTTCACAGTTCATCACTAAGATATATTTGGTTTCTGGATTTGACTATGTGTAAATTTCAAAGTCCAACGTTTTGGGTGGACACTCCACCTATCTTTAGGGATCATGAGAGCTCAATAAAATGATCCTTGAAGATGGGTGGAGTGTCCTAAATTTGCACACAATCAAGTCCAGAAATCAAATATATCTTAAGAGTATTTAAGTTGATAGTTGAATGTTCATAAACTTCGTTTTTATGTTATTATTTCTCTTAGATATTTTGAAATTTGAATTGTAGAAGAAGGCACTTTGACTTGATATTCGGAATGGCATATTAATAAAAGAGAATTTATTTTGCTTCATACTTAGTCTTTTGTGTTAACAAGGGTTACAAGAGTATCCTTGAATAGGGTCCACTTAAGGAAAGGAATGATAACCACTATATTTATCTTTCATTTGCATTTGACTTATGTTTATTTGTGATTTTATACTTTAGTAGTAAAATTACATACTCCTACAATAGCATTACAACTAGCTAGTTTATGTGTTTTTTAGCATTTCTTAGAATTGGTTTTACTAGTAAACAACTTGTGTAATGTTTTATTACATATACTTCATTGCCATGTTTTATTCATGATTTTCATCACTTTACAATACGTCCTTTGAATCTATGTTTTATCAAGGTTGCAAGAATTGATTTGCTTTGAAGTAGCATAAGGTTTCTAGATTGATTTGATTCATTGGAGTCACTTCACTAGCTCTTTAACCCAAAAGAGTGACTCTAAAATACCCGTCTACTTTGCACATTGTAAGAGGAGATAGGGGTGAAAGTATTAAGAGTTTGGTAAGAGGAGATAGGGGTTAAGAAGAGTGTGTTGTTGAATTTGAGCATTTCTATTTAGAATACTAGTTTCGGTTTAGGCCTTTGAAGTTGCATACATATTGCAAACACCTCATAAGTTTACATAGGAATCAATTTGATAATTAAAGTAAATCCGAGGGATCTAGTATCTATTGTTGCAATTCATTGGCCCAACACATAGATCAAGATCCAACATTCAAGCAGTAGAGCATTAAGCTCTTACAACAACATTGATGGAAAAAACACTTTGGGAAATCAATGTGAACAAGGATTTTAGTGTAAATGTGGAAGAATGGTTTCATTTATTTAATTTATAGGATAGAATGTGCTTTAGAGTTAACTTATAGTTATTTCCGAAATCGGTTATTAAGTTTTGAAACTACAAAGAATCAAAAGTGTACACTGTAGCAAGTGAGGTTGGAGTACAGAATGTTTCACTTGAAAAAAATAGTGTTATTTATTTTGAGTTGTAGGTCTGGAAACTACATAGAACTTGAGGTTTCATAAGGCCAGACATATAGGTCTTCAAAGAATTCAAAAAGACTTGTCCCGGAGAAAAATAAATGTTAGGAAAAACAAAAAGGCACTCAACATTTCCTAGGGAGATATATTCACAAGGACAACGATTTTCATTGAACATAGATATACAATATTGAAAGGAACAAAATAACAAAAGCTATAGAGAGCACTTATTCAGGTTTTGAGTCCTAAACAAACAAGTATCAGGGTTGCTTCTTGTGTTTTGGGTTCAATTTTGAATTATAACTTGCTATTTTTGTAATTACCTCAAAATAGGAAAAAAAATTCAAACTAAAATAACATGTATTCAGGTTTTCAAGTACTAAACAATCCAGTATCAGGGATGCTGCTTGGGTTTTGGGTTTGATTTTGGACAGCTTGCTACTCTTGTAATTATCCCCAAAAGGAGAATCCAAACTAAAAATTCCATTAAACGAGTAATGACATATATAAGATGAAACTGTTAACAATAAAAGAAAATTTGATTTACGATCTTGCAAGCTAAATTCCTTTTCTGCATCATAAATACTACAAAGCTAATAAAGAAGAAAAAACATTACAGATTATAAAATTTCAATGTGAGCAATAATGTACTAAATTTAATTGAGTGAGTGTGCAATTCGGCAAGGTAAATATAAGTAGTACACTATCTATAAATATATAAAATAAAGATTGCGACTTACCTTTTCTCTGAACGTAAATAAAGCTTGATTTACGCTTGTTATAGAGGGAGAGTTGCAAAGCGTTGTCTTCCCAACATTCTTCATACCGGAGTGACTAAAGTTGCAGTATGGTCTAAAGTGATCCATGGCAGGTTTTGAAAGATAGGGTTGCATCCTCATCTGATAGACATTAATTTAAGGAGGTGGAGGGCATTGTTGTTGAAGGTCAATTCTGGGCAAAAGGTAAGGTATGTTTTACTGCTCACCCAATGCAACACATTTAGAGTATGATTCAATTTGCAGATACAAATCTGTCGGTGATTGGGTCTTTGAAGGTAGAACAACAATAAAAGATGATGCGCTAATCTATGAACTAGGGCCACAACCAGTGAACACGAAAGAGAAAGATTCTCCTAACCGAAGGCATCGCGGTCTTTAACAATTATTGAAAGCAATATAGTTATAGTTATGGTTTTAAACACCACAAATTGGCTAGCTTTTCCTCACTTTCATTTTTGGCATTCAAAAGCATCCATCGTTGCATTATTGGTACTATTATATATTAGCCGACAGAACCTATCTATCGTGTTACATCGGTCTCGTAAAGAGATCAAAGCACTTCCTTATCACGCGGTAGCTCGGGTAGTGCATATAAGGTTGTTGGGGAACCTCCTTTAGCAAACATATATGGAATGGGCTTAGCAATCAGAGCAATTAGAGTTAGGTTAGTAAAGATGCTCCAAGGATGATATCGATGGTATTTTCCATGGGACAAGGAGGAGGGAGGCCTATGGGAGGCTCAAGGACATCAGTGAACTCAAAGAGTCAAGGGTCCATGTCCTATAGAACCGAGTGGGTAGTATTCTCAAGTTCGATAAGGCACACCAGACACAGAGAGATACATTTGTTGGGAAATAAGACTACTCCTAGTCAGGTGCTAAAGAACTGGGACGAGTGCTCAGGAACTAGCTCGAGAGTGTGTCGTATAGAATGAATAACTCATCGATAAATATGGTCAATGTTGGGTGCTGGGTGCAAGTAGAGAAAATCCATCTCAGATGGATATAGGGCTGCTCGATACACAACTAGTCAACGAGTGACTAATTGTAAGCTGGATATAGGCTTGCTTGATACATAACCATTCTGTAAGACATATTTATCTTGCTTGATACAGAACCATTCAACAAGGTAAATATATGTAGTACACTATCTATAATAAATATATAAAATAAATATTGTGAATTACCTTTTCTCTGAACATCAATAAGGATGGCTTGATTGCTTGGCCCATTGATCCGACCTGGATTTGTGTTATTCCATCTGTGCTGCCAGATTCATTCCATAAAGTATTCTCATAATTTAGAATGGTTGATGATGATAATGTTCAATTAAAAACCGAGATGGTGAAATGATTAGAGGAAAATGAGAACAAAGTTGATGAATACACTGACAACTATGTGCTAGCAAGTCACAATTTATGGAATATGTAGGTGAAATGTTATCTTGGAGACTTTTGGCCAAAGTATATGCTCTATATTTAAAATAACATTGACGCAAATTATTAATTGAGAGGATCAATAAACATATTTGAAGAGATGAAGAAATATAAGAACCATGAGATGGAGGTTGAGCTAATGATAAGGAATGAGCACATCAAACTTATGAATCCTATTGCATTATATATACTAGAGAGGAGAAAACTATGAAATTGTGAATCCTATTGCATTATATATACTGGAGAGGAGGAAACTATGAAATGGAGGTTGAGGTTACATATTTGAAGAGATGAAGAAATATAGGAAACATGAAATGGAGGTTGAGCTAATGATAAGGAGTGAGCACATCAAACTTGTGAATCCTATTGCATTATATATATTTGATAAGGAGTGAGTACATAAAACTTGTGAATCTTATTGCATTATATATATTAGAGAGGAGGAAACTATGAAATGGAGGTTGAGGTTACATATTTGAAGAGATGAAGAAATATAGGAACCATGAGATGGAGGTTGATCTAATCATAAGGAGTGAGCACATCAAACTATTGCATTATATATACTAGAGAGGAGGCAACTATGAAATGGAGTTTGAGGTTACATATTTGAAATATAGGAACTATTGCATTATATATAGTAGAGAGGAGGCAACTATGAAATTGAGTTTGAGGTTACATATTTGAAGAACTATTGCATTATATATACTAGAGAGGAGGCAACTATGAAATGGATTTTGAGGTTACATATTTGAAGAGATGAAGAAATATAGGAACCATGAGATAGAGGTTGAGCTAATGATAAGGAGTGAGCATATCAAACTTGTGAATCCTATTACATTATATATAGTATATACTAGAGAGGAGGTCACTATAGAGGTTGAGCTATTGCATTATATACACTAGAGAGGAGGCAACTATAAGTAGCCTTTATATGTAGGAAAATGATAAAAACCTTTTAGGAATGAGTTTTTGTTGAGTATCAAGACATGACAGATTGAACTTCTAAGAGAGACTCATAGAAGACAACTCTATTTTTAACTAAGTTGTAAGAGAGACTCATACAAGACAACTCTATTTTTAACTAAGTTGTCAATTGAAAGTATTACATTGATCACATTTTAGAAGGTTCTCACTAAGTTGTAAGAGAGACTTTCTAAGTTGTAAGAGAGACGCATACAAGACAACTCTATTTTTAACTAAGCTGTAAATTGAAAGTATTACATTGATCACATTTTAGAAGGTTCTCACTAAATTGTAAGAGAGACTCATACAAGACAACTCTATTTTTAACTAAGTTGTAAATGGAAAGTATTCAATTAATCACATTTTAGAAGGTTCTCACTCTTGATGCATCCCCATCCATGTTACATAGAGTTGGGATAACCTAACACAACTAAAGAGATGGAAATAAATTGTTAATATTTTCAAGGTATCATCTAAAGGATGCCATGATCCACTTTATTTCTTACAATTTCATGGTATTTATCTGTTATTTCTTCTCTTGCAAGGAAAGTCCACGTTTTGAACTCTATCACATCCCCATCATTACATTATGACAAGTATACCGAAATGCCTAATGATGACAAGTATAGATAAATGTGTGCAGGTACTTTTTTTAGTGTTATGTTGTATCAATCAGCAAATGAGCATAACTTGGCATTTCAAGACCCCACACCACATCCACTAGCCTTCCAGATTGGCACCTTTTTGAAGAACTTCGTATTTCAAGATTCAACACCACTTTGACAAGGTGACAAGGTGTAAATAGATGTCAAGGTCAATTTTGTAAGAAATGAAGTGGTGCAATATTTTAGTCGGATGAAGTTGTGCATTATTATTTTTAAATTAAAAAATTGTGAGTCGTGAGTAGTGACTGTAAATTTGTAGAATTCTCATAGAAGATGTGCATTTTTGTTGGTAAATAAATGACATTGTTCAACTTGCTACCTTGCAATTTTGTGGCAGAAAGATGTATATTTATGCTATAATAAATGCAAAGTTAACCTTTGAAATACATGGTCATGCTCCAGTTTTATTAAAGGCAGTTAATACTTGGTCATTTATTTTTGTTGGTAAATAAATGACGTTGTGCATTTAGTGTATGTAAAGAAATTGCCAAGGCGTTGATTACTGGCCACCTTGCAATTTTGTGTGAGGAAAGATGTATATTTATGTCATGCCAAGCTTGGTCATGATCCAGGAGTTTTGTTAAAGGAGTTAATAAATGCCAAGATTTTATGCAATATAAATAAATGCCAAGTGGCACAATGCAAAATCTTACCTCTAAATACTTGGTAAAGATGCTGCAGTTCCAGTTTTTTTAAAGGAAGTTAAAGTTTTTTTTAAAGGAAGTTAAATACTTCCAGTTTTGTTAAAGGAAGTCAAGATGCAACAGTTGCAGTTTAGTTAGTATAAATCAAATAAGAGAACTAAAATCTTAATTCAGAGAAATATCATACACTAATATATGCAGGCTACTTAGATGTTTCTTCATAAATTTGAAGAAATTGAAATTAAATATGTGACGAACATAATTCACGAACTTCAATTAAAAAATAACATGCAGAAATCATCATAATACAAGCCATATATCCAAAAAGAGAATAACACACAGAACATTGATCTGTTATTGCCAGTTTCTTCATTTCCAGGAAATTGAAATTATACTTGCATAAGTATTAACTGAGTATAAGCCAGAGATAAAGACTATACAACTTAACCCCTGAATAAACCCTATTCAACAACATAGAGTTTTGTGCAAGCAGATAACGTTTTGAGCTATCAAGATTAAAAAAAAACACTAAATAACCATTAATTAATGCAAGGCTCTTAAGGCCCACTAAACATCCACATATGTCAGGTCACTGCAAAATCCATTAAACAATATTGCGGATTACATTGCAAAACTGGTTCTATGGCGTCATTGCAAAACACATTAAACAACCAATGTTATTGGGGCCTTCATTGCAAAAGTGATTCCGTCACTGGAAAAGTCATGGATTGACGCAATATTTTAGAAAAGTTCATACCTCCACTGATTTTGGATATCTACAGATATCACTCAGCTCCAACTACATACAATGTTCAACACCTTCCAACTCTTTTAAGAGAGAGCACTAACAGAGACCACTAGGCTTTCAAAATAAGTATGTATTACAGAAAAATGACCTTGACTAAAACCTAGAACGTTTCACCAACTTCAATTACTTCCAATTACCAAATGATAGAACAATGTCTTAATTGAATTCAAAAGCTTTTGGAGGAACTGTGGCCGAAAGATGAATGTAAGAAGCTGAAGAGCATACAGGGGTTGGCCCAGGGGACAAAGCTTAGAATCCTAGATGTTCATGAGTTGTTTGAGTTTTCAAGTATGGAGACATTGACATCTTCGGAGTGGTTGTGGGAAAATGGATGTGTGAAGCCGAAGAGCATATAGGGGTTGTAGCACGCGACAAAGCTTAGAATCCAAGATGTTCGTGGGTTGTTTAGAAGAGCTGCCAAGTATGGAAACATTGACATATTTGGAGCAGTCGTGGGGAGAGGGATGTTTGAAGTTGAAGAGCATCAGGGTTTGGAGCAGTGGACAAAGCCTCGGCTCTAGAGGTCGAAGTGTTAATGGGTGCTCTGCATTAGAAGAGCTACCAAAGTATAGAATCATTGACATCTTTGAAGGAATTGTGGGCAGCCGGATGTTTGGAGTTGAAAGCCTTAAATTCTTCATTAATATCAGGGAACCCTCAGTATCAACAAGTTGTAACCTCTTTGTTCGAGTACAGTCAAACGCGTTATCTTCATGATATTAGCTAAGAACCATTCGAATTCGTTGCAAGGTTATTACCTATAGATTCTTAAAAATGATAGTTACTATATGTTGAATCTTGAAAAATGATGAATAACAAAAAAATTGAACCAGTATTAGTATATCGAGGATTGAACGATGGACTAATTACAGATGAATGTTGCAACAAATAATCCATGACGTTGTGTGTCCAATGCCAAAGATAAGGTGGGCACGAAGACTTAGCGACATATCTTCCCAAATCTCTTAGATGGTGATATGCATATTTATTTCATTCCAGTTGTCTAATTCCACCACTTCCATGAGACACTTGGTGGCCATGCGAATGTATCTCCAGTTCCAATTTACAATTTTCCGGTTCCACCATACACTTAATGTGAAGATTTAAAATCAAGTATTTTCACCCTGTGAAAAACTAAAATGGCTACTCCTCTGCGTCCCTGCGTCTAAACCAAACGATTGGTCTAAACAACAACAAATAGATTGAAATGAAAAACTAGTAGCGGAAAATTCCGATGATGGGTGGGTACTCTAATGATAATTTCCTTCCAGGGTGACTTTAACATTGTGTTTGGCTACCAAGTGTCAAGCCTCTTTGTGAATCAACCCAAGCATCCATTAGTGGAAGGATTGAGAGATTCAAGGCGCTTTGAAAACCACAAATTGGTTATATATAATTTCCAGATATTTGCAGACTGTTTATTTGCAAACTGTTGGGCTCTCTGCTCAAAAAAATGATAATCATTTTCCAATACATGTCAATGGGAATGCTTAGGTCATCTCGCCACCGGTTCTTGGGGCACAAAGTCCCAAGCATACGTCACCTGCAAAAGACCAATAGAAGCTAAGTTAAATCAGTATTTAAATAATTCAAAAATAAAAAATAATCAAAATACAGTAAAAACATTTGAAAAATAAAAAATTTAAATATGCCTCTAGAATTAATCCACCTAACCGATTCATATATATTCCCTGTTGGGAACATAATAATTTCTATATAAAATATTTTAAAAAAAAATCTAAAAAATATATTTTCAATTTAAAAATAAATATTTAATCATTAACGTTTACATAAGGGCAGCTATTGCAATGTATACAAATCTCTCTATCAATATATACTCTATTTAGAATAAATAAAATATCAAACATAAGGTTTGAGTAAAAACTAAAAGCATATGTTAAAATGTTAACTGGATTTTAATGTATAAAAACTTTATTGATAAATTCAAGTAGAAGGGAAGGAAGTGATAATGGAGATAGTGTCCTTTTACTAATTACTAAGTTTCAATAAGTGGTGTTCCTTTACAAATGACTCTCTACTTAAATTATTGGGTAAGAACACTTTTCAGATCTTTTTAAGGATGATGGAAGCACTAATATATCTGACCAGCTTAAAGTTATTAGGCTCTTTCCTTCTTATGTCCATGAGGAGGATAAGATATGTTTTCCTGAACCCATCACTCTATCAGAAATAGAAGCAGTATTAAAGGGATTTAAAAAAGATAAATCCTCAGGTCTCGATGGATGCCATGTCGAGTTCTTTCTTTCCTTCTTTGATCTCTTAGGGGATGACCTCCGATGTGCTATTGAACAGGCTAGAATTGAGGGAAAATATTCTATGGCTTTAAACTCTACATTTCTCACATTGATAGATAAATATGGAAAGCCCCTCACCTTTGCTGACTTTAGACTGATATCAGTGTGCAATATTGTATACAAGATTATTTCTAAAGTTGCAGTTATTCGCCTGAAACCTCTCTTAGAGAAGGCTATCTCTCCTCAACAATTTGGGTTTCTTAAGGACAGACAGATTACTGAGCCCACTAGAATCACCCAGGAAGTTATCCATACTGTTAAAATTAAAAACTTAAAATTTATGATTATTAAACTTGATCTGGTTAAATCCTTTGATAGGGTGAACTGGACTTTCCTGAGATTTTTTTCCTTCTTCAGATAGGTATTCCTCTGGTTGGTGTAAACTGGATAATGGGATGTGTCTGCTCTTCAAATTTTGTTGTACTTGTCAATGGAACTCCATCCAATTTTTTTCTTGCCACCAGAGCGATTCGTCAAGGGTGTCCATTGTCCCCTCTTCTGTTCATACTTATCATTGAAAGTCTCGGTCTCATTCTTTGTGATGCACATAAAAAAGGTCTCATCAGGGGGATTCAATTATCACCTGGCCATGCTATTACTCATTTATTGTTTGTTGATGATGTGATTTTATTTGGGTTGGGATGTATTGAAGAATGGAAAGCTATCAAAGAGGCCCTTGATATATTTTGTTCAGCTGCAGGCATGTCTATTAGTGCTGAGAAGTATTCCTTCCTATATAATGATATTGATGATGATACTAGAAGAAGCATTGCGTATATCTTGCCTTACAAAATGGAGCTGATCACCATGGGCTTTAGATATATAGGGTATCGCTTGAATCCCCTTGGGTACCGAACAAATGATTGGTTGTGGCTTCTTGCTATGTTTGAAAAAAGGATAAAAAAATGGACATACATGTTTATTTATCTCAGTGGCGGCAAAGAAAAAGAAACCAAGGAAAAGGGAATTTGTTCTGAATAGGTAATCTCCTCGCCATTCACCATCTCCAGCTCCAGGATTAATTGCAAAATGTTTCCCGAGTTTTAATTGCAAAACCATGCTTAAGTTTTAAGGTTGGATGTTTTTTTACCGAACCAAGCATTTAAAATATGGCTTAGTTAAAATCCTAACCTGCAAACATGCCCACATTTCACCCAGCCTAAATCCAAATCCTGAAAATTCTAGCTCGAACATTCTTATTACACCTCTTTGGCTCTTCCTCTCCATTTCTCCAATAACCACAACATTTTCGACACAAACATTGCGTTTGGTTCTCTTGTCTATGGAGAAATTGTAAAAATAGTTTATGATAATTGGTGTGGCATGGAAAAACAACCAAGAGACTCAGGTGATCAACATCTTTGCATGGAAAGACAGTGTTTTGAAAAAACGTTTCTACTTTGTGGTATGTACATATCTATTTGGAATCATTCTCTGCAGTATTTTATGCAGGAGAATAGTGCCACGAAATAGCTCAAAATCAATTTTATCTATTTTATTTTTAAGAAAAGGTTAACATAGATCCTTTTCTTTTATTTTCTAGAGAATTTCAGAAGAAATCCATCCTATACTAAAATATCCATTGGGTCGCCATCCTGAGAAATGTAGGTACCAAATTTAGCATGTTTGCAATCACAATCAAGGTAATTAATTGCAATATTCAAATCCAATTGTTCTTCACTTAAAAAATTTGTAGGTACTTTCTTGACGTTGAGAAGAAAGTAAAGAGACTTAAAAATTCTGTATTTTAGTAAATTTTGCGATAAAGATGTCATGAAAAAAACACCTAACGAGTTTGATGCATTAGTTTTAAATAGCATACGTGTGCGAACTCTAGCATCAAGATCCTTATGTTGGAGGAGATTCTTTCTATATTCGTTAACTGCATGTAAACAGAAAACCGCATCATGCAGTTAAGGATCTTTTTAAGGATGATGGAAGCACTAATATATCTGACCAGCTTAAAGCTATTAGGCTCTTTCCTTCTTATGTCCATGAGGAGGATAAGAACTGTTTTCTTGAACCCATCACTCTATCAGAGATAGAAGCAGTATTAAAGGGATTTAAAAAAGATAAATCCTCAGGTATCGATGGATGGCATGTCGAGTTCTTTCTCTCCTTCTTCGATCTCTTAGAGGATGACCTCCGATGTGCTGTTGAATGGGCTAGAATTGAGGGTAAGATTTCTATGGCTCTACCTTTCTCACATTGATCGCTAAATATGGAAAGCCCTTCACGGTTGCTGACTTTAGACCGATCTCAGTGTGCAATCTTGTATACAAGATTATTTCTAAAGTTGCAGCTATTCGCTTAAAACCTCTCTTAGATAAGGCTGTCTCTGCTCAACAATTTGGGTTTCTTAAAGACAAACAGATTACTCAGCCCATTGGCATCACCTAGGAAGTTACCCATACTGTTAAAACTAAAAACTTAAAAGTTATGATTCTTAAACTTGATCTGGTTAAATCCTTTGATAGGGTGAACTGGACTTTCCTGAGATTTTTCCTTCTTCAGGTAGGTATTCCTCTGGTTGGTGTAAACTAGATAATGGGATGTGTCTACTCTTCAAATTTTGTTGTACTTGTCAATGGAACTCCATCCAATTTTTTTCCTGCCACCAAAGATATTCGTCAAGGGTGTCCATTGTCCCCCCTTCTATTCATACTTATCATTGAAAGTCTCAGTCTCATTCTTTGTGATGCACATAAAAAAGGTCTCATCAGGGGGATTCAGTTATCACCTAGCCATGCTATTACTCATTTATTGTTTGTTGATGATGTGATTTTATTTGGGTTGAGATGTATTGAAGAATGGAAAGCTATCAAAGAAGCCCTTGATCTATTCTATTCAGCTACATGCATGTCTATTAGTGCTAAAAGGTCTTCTTTCCTATATAATGATATTGATGATGATACTAGAAGAAGCATTGCGGATTTATTGCCTTACAAAATGGAGCCGATCACCATGGGATTTAGATATATGGGGTATCGCTTGAAACCCCTTGGGTACCGAACAGATGATTGGCTGTGGCTTTTTGCTATATTTGAAAAAAGGATAAATAACTGGACATACATGCTTCTTTCTCTTAGTGGCATAGTTTTTCTTATCAGGTTTGTTCTTACAAGACTTGTTGTTTACTGGTTTGGACTTGTTCGTGTCCCTTCATCCATTATAAACACTCTGCACATATACATATTTTCCTTCTTATGGGGGAACTATGATGGAAAACAGAGACTTCACTTGGCATATTGGAAATCTATTGTTGCTCCCTATGACTATGGTGGTTGGAACATCAAGCAGCTTGAATGGTTTGGGATATCTCTCAAAGCCAAAAGTTTTTGGAAGATTTTAAATGGTAAGGGTATTTGGAGTAGGATTGTGACTCACAAATATCTTAAAGACAAACCTGTTGATGTATGGCTTAGAAATTAGTCCTTCTCTGTCATGGGTACTTCTTATATTTGGAATGGCTTCATTCGATCTCTATCTTGGATTACTTGCAGTCTTGGGTGGAAAGTTGGAAATGGACTGAAGATAAGGCTTGGAATTAATCCCATTGTGGGTCTCAATGCACCATACATCCTCCCGACCGATCTTAGAGATTATCTTGCTTAATTTGGGATGACTCACCTGGCTCATATTCAGAACCTTGACTATGGGCCTCACAGGGGAAATTATTGGTATTCAACTCGTGATCTAAATATGGGGGTGCTTGGTCTAAAATCTAGACTTCTTATGCCAAAGGCCTTCTTCATGGAGGAATTAGGATTAATAATATGGAAGACTCTATGATTTGGATGCAAAATACCAAAAATGGATAGGTCACAAGCTAAGAAATCTTATGACCTCATTGTCTCTTACAACCCACCTCTTTCCCATCACAACTTACATTCTCGACTCTGGCATCTGAAGATCCCATAGAAGATAAAGTGCTTCATGTGGCTGGTCATTGAAAATAAAAATAAATACTTGGGACAATCTTACACGAAAAGGATGGAATGGTCCTAATAGGTGTGTCATTTGCAAGTGCAAAGTTGAATCTGTTTGGCATCTCTTTGTTGAATGTTCCTTTACTCATCAGACCATCAATAGTCTCCTTAGACTTCATAACTGTACATTGTCCTGGTCTAATACATCAATTTTAGATAATATTGAGAACTAGCTCAAGAAAAAATGTAACCCACTCCATGTACCTTTATTTGTCATTTGGAATATTTGGACATATAGAAACCTCTATCTGTTTGAGGATAAGGAGCCTAAATCTGACAGTCTTTCCCACATTATCATGCATAGTGTGCTTGCTTATTCTGTGCCATCTGCCAACATTTCTAGAAAAATAAACATTTGATTCCCCCCTATCATCTCTTATCCCTCTGTTTTTTTCGATGGAGTTGCCACTGAAAATAAAGCGGGTGCTGGCATCTTCCTCCTGATAAGTCATACTCACCATTTCCACATCAAATTGGGTTGTGGATATAATACCAATACTCGTGCAGAAATCTTAGCTCTCTAGGGTCTCCTATATTTTGCAAAGAAGATTGGGATTCAAAGGATTCATATTTTTGGTGACTCTATGGTGGTCATCAATTGGGAAAAATGATGCTCATATCTTCACACTCTAGACCTGAAGGCTTGGTGTTTAAACATCATCATCATGTTTTTTCAGGTATTTCTTGTTTTTGGGGTAGCGGGGTCCGTCAAGAGTATGTCGAGTGGGTACTCGTTGGATGCAGAATTTAATTCCACATCCAACGAGATCTCCCGATCGAAATTTGAGTAAAAACACGGGGAGATATGTTGAAAATACAAACAAAAAAAGTAGTTTTTTTATGATACCTATCCCCAAATTTATATTAAAAATTTGTTTAAGACCTATACGGTATTTCAAATTTAAATCAATTTCATTGGCTAACACATGATGACATGGAATTTGAATTGGAGTTAAAAGGCCCATTTTGAGTTGAGATTTCCTCTAATGACCCATCCCAAGACTTAGGATAAAATAATTAATCCTTTTTATTAATTTCCTAAGACCTACACTAACTAGTTTGCACCCAATTCCATTTTTTAGGTCAAAATTGCCAAAAATTCCTTCTGAAAGGAATTAGAAAGATCCTGGATAAGATTCTGACAACTCTGTAGTCTTCCTAGATTGGAAAGTGTGCATTTCTTCTTTTTCGGGAGTTTCCATCTTTTCTGCAGTTTTAAGGCAAAAGCTAAAGCTAGTTTTAGGGTAGACTGCCTTGTTTTTTGCACAAAATCACCTCCCTTATTTTCCTCATCTAAAAGCATGATAAAGTCAACTTTACATCACTTATGAGCTGTACATACTCATTTAGAAAATTCATGAGCATCTTGACTGATTTGGAAAGTGCTTTATGCACCTATGGGGGATAGTTTAGTAAGCCTGCTTTTGTAACAATTCGAATAACATCCTAATGCTTTCGAATCCTTGGAGTATATACTTTATGAGAAGCCTACATATATTTAATGATGGTTGATGTAAATTAATATCATCAATAGTTTGTGGATTATTTGAATTTTTAGTCTCCTTCTTGAGTGTTTCTTACACATTTTCAAACAATTTTGTGTGTTCAATTGTTCTAATCTTGGGATTAATTTCCACATGGTATTAGATCCTTAGTAGATCGATTGTTCTCCTCTTCTAATTAATTTTTGTAGGGTCGACATCACTCGCTCGGAGCAAAAATTGTATGTTCAAGGGCACAGTTGCTAAAGAATGGATCAATCTGAAACAATCATCTTGAATCCATTCAACTACTTCGAATGGAAGGCAAGGATGGAGATTCTGATGAGGAGTAAAGGCCTCTACAAAGTTACCATGGAAACTGAAGTTGAGCCTAATGCAGCAGCAAAGAAAATCAAATGGAATAATAGGAGAGATGGGGTGTATGGTCTCTTATGTCTTAGCATTTCTAGAGACCTTCTATTTCATCTTGATGGTCTTACATCACTGAATGAAGTTTGGGAGAAGCTTCAAGATTTGTTTGGGAAGACAGATAAGATGAGGGGTCACTAGCTGGAGAATGAGCCGATTTTGCCGAGTCCAAGCAACTTTGAATCCTTGCAAGTGTACTTCTCAAAATTCAAATCATTGGTTTTGCAGCTAAAATAGTGTGGTATTGACAAAGAAGATGAACAACTAATCTTGGCCATCCTTTTGAAGCTTGGCCCTTATTACTTAGTAATTGTTTCGACCTTCCATGCCACCAATTTGACAGTTCGAAACTGGAAGATTCCTTCACTAGCATATTTCATGGAATCCTTCACTCAGGAGAAAGACAAATTGGTCTTGATGGGCACCATCAAACGTTCCAAATATCAAGCTTTGGTTGTTGGAGATTCCAAGGTGAATTCCAAAGATAAGAAGAAGGCTAAAAGGCCTCCAAATAAAAAAGGAGACAAGTCCAAGTCTCAATAGGAGTCCTCAAACTCCAAGAAGAAGAACTTTCAAAAGAAGAAAGGTAAAGGTGAAGATAACAAGTGCGCATACTGTGGTAAGGGATTTCATCCTGAGAGATCTTGCATGAATAAACATATAGATATGTTGACTCAATTCCTGGAGAAGAACAACATCTCCCTTCCTGATGGCGCAAGCAAGAAGGAAGGAGGATCCGGTTTCGAAGACAAGGAGAGAGTTCATGCCATGGTTACAAGCACTGTAAGATCTCCTTCCTTTATCATTGATTCTGGAGCTTCTAGGCACATGGTTTCAACAAAGGAAGCATTCTCATCACTTAATTATTCGAAGGGTCCTAATATTTTGCTCGAAGATAACTCAGAAACTGAAATTAAGGGTAAAGGTATCATTGATTTTTACCATGGTTCCTTCAATAATGTTTTGTATGTCTCGGGTCTTGCTGCTAATATCTTGTTAGTCTACCATATGAACCACACTGGGTCTCCTTAGAAGGTTGTTTTCTCTCCCAATGAAGTTGAAATCTTTGATATTGAAAATGGTAGAGTCATTTCCAAAGGTCTTATGGATCATAGTTCAAAATTTTACAGGTTCTCACACTTCATACCTTTCTCTAACCCCTCTGATATACTCACCCATGCCAATGAAGCAAGTAAAATTTGGCATGAGAGGTTTGGTCATCTAAACTATAAATACCTTTCATATTTGTGTGAAAAAATATGGTTGCAGGGTTTCCAAATGTTAGAAAACAGGACCGCAGAGCAATAACAGATATACAGTTAAATCAATAAACAAGATGAAAAACACATTAAAACATTACAGAGAGACACAGATACAATGTGGTTCACCCAAACGATGGGCTACGTCCACAATGAAATTTCCAGTCATTTTATTATAGTCCCAAAAGATGAAGGGATACACCCTATAACAAAACCGCTGCACTTCCTCTTCACACTCTCACAGTATCTCTTGCAATACAATACAATACCATACACAGTCGTGTTACAATGTTTTCTTTTATAGGGGAAATACAATGGGAAAATTCTAGGGTTAACCCAATACCATGGGTCCGCAATACTAATGGCCAACACACAGCCCCAAAAACATTTATCAGGGGCTCCGCCCCTGAACCCCAAGGCAGGGGTAATGAGTGTACAGTACACCTGGGTTACAAACATGACTGAATAATATCTCTGGATATAGAAAATTAGGCTCCACAACCAACACCAGAGATAAAGTTTTCCAAAGGAGTCTGTTAGGGTTGTATTCTAGGAAAACATACAAAGCATAAGTATGAGAGAGTCAGTCATAAGCGAGCCTCTGCACCTCTTGAGCTCATGCACAGTGACATTGATAGTCCTTTCCCTCATATGTCCATGATTCAAGCCAAATATTTCCTTACCTTCATAGATTACTTTTCCAGGTACTGTTGGGTTTACTTCCTTAAACTCAAGTCTGAAGTTTTTTACCACTTCAAGGTTTTCAAGGCCTTGGTTGAGAACCAGTCTGGTATGAGACTCAAGATCCTCAGATCTGATAATGGTGGTGAATATGTCAAGTATGAGTTCATTAAATAGTGTGAATATGTAGGTATCCATATGCTACACCCTATTCCTTACACACCTCATCAGAATGGTGTGGCTGAGAGGAAGAACAAAAGTCTCAAGGAGATGGCTACTTGTATGATGGATTCTAAGACTTTGCCACCAAAATTTTGGGTTGAAGCTATAAATTGTGCATCCTACATGCAAAATAGAGTTCCTCACAACAATATTGATGGATTTACTTCTTTCGAATCTTGAAGTGGCCACAAATCATATGTGTCTCATTTCAGGATTTTTGGATGAAGGGCATGGGCTAGAATTCCACTAGATAAAAGGATGGATTTGGAACCCCAAAGTCAAGAGTGCATATTTGTTGGGTATTCTGAATATTCCAAATGGTACAAGATGATCAACATTAGCACTAAAAAATCCTTCATTGAAAGGAGTGTTTAGTTCGAATAAGAACCTATGGTAGCAACAGAAATTGGAGAGTCCTCTTCACCTCCTCCACCTTTGGTTGTAAGTGAAGGAACTAATGATATTTATGATTCTAATATGTCTGATAATGATGATTTAATTTTATATCCAAACATATCCACAAGGCCAAAGTGGGAAGCAAATACCATCCAAGAAATTGGGGAACTAGCTGGAAATCCTAGTGATTCTAGGAGGACTAGATCTCAATTTGAGAGTGCCATTTTTGTCAAGAACCCTTTCTTTTCTAATAAGTGTTTTCTAATGATTGAATCTTATCCACATACATATGAATATGCATGTGAAGACCCAATATGTAAAACATCCATGAAGGAGGAATTTCATTTGCTCCAAAAGAATGACACATGGGAACTAGTCATTCTCCCCCCAGGGAGAAAGCTAGTCAAGTGTAAGTGGGGTTTCAAAACTAAATTTGTTGTTGATGGTTCTCCTATGAAGTATAAGGCAAGTTTAGTGGCTAATTTTTTGTACCAAGTACAAGGAATTGACTACAACAATACCTTTGCACCCATTTCAAATATGGACTCCATAAGACTAGTTTTGGCCATTGCAACTTCCAAGCAATGGGAAGTACATCACATGGATGTAAAGAGTGCTTTCCTAAATGGCGATCTGAAATAATAAATATATATAAAAAATCCATAAGTTTTTGTGATAGGGTAAACATCATGGACCTCCTTCAACAAGTCTATTCCCATAGACACCAACACATCATCTTGGAATTAGTCTTAAAAACCCGTGAAGTACCTTCAAGCCTGCATGCTTCAATGGCAAGTTTCCTTGCTTTTGATAGTAGGATTTCATCATTGGTCTCTGATTAGGAGATTCTGCCAATTGCTCGACTTCAAATAATCTATTCACATTCATATGAATGTACTAAGGTACCTTGGGAATCATTAACATTAATGGTGATTTCCCTCACACTTATTAATAGTATACGTCAATGACCAATAATCGAGTGGTTTCTACCATGTTCGACATCAGAACATCTATTCACATGGATAGAATCATATTATTTGGGATTGGAATGAAGACCTGAATTGTTAGGTATTCACTTGAATATGTGCCTATCCTTAGGTTGCGATGGAGTATGTTTGAGTCATTGGATGGATCCACATTGTATGTCTGGTGGCTATGCTCAAGTTTGAGTCAGAATGGCATAGATCTATAGTGTATATTATGTAGCTATGTCTTGATTCAAGCCTTCTTGATCATGGATATAAATTGTATTATTAGTATCCATGACTTGGTCGTTATACATGGATTTGGAGTGTATTGGTCAGCAACCATGATTTGATTCAGATAGTTTGTAATAGGTACTACGTCAAGTCTTCACTCGCCACTCATTTTCCTCTGATTCTAAGTCATATCTAGCAAATTATTTCACCTATCACATCCCTCTAGCTTCATACTTTGGGAGTCATTCTGTTACACCCAAAATTTATCCTTGTGCTTAATCCTCTGAAGTTCCCTGGCCAAATCATCTTTTGGAGGAGCACTTTGCTCAATCCTAGGAGGTCTAATGCCCTTTTCTGTATGACATAGAGTGCCAACCCTGCCCGACGCCTCTTTCCCAATGGAAGACAGAGTTAGTGACACATGTTGTCCATTGGCTAGGAGCGTCGGTGCCTCCTACTAGTGAAAAATGAGCGTTAGCCCTATTAAAATGGAAAAACGAGAAGATTTCGAGAACCTTCTAGATGAAAGTCCTCATGGAGGCTTATCCCAATTTCTTGGAGTAGGTGTCATTCGTACCCCTAGCCTCTACGGATGATCCCTCGCCTTTCTTCCAAAGAATCTTAACCCTTGTGTCCCTTCTTTGGCCTATATATACAAGCTTCATGGACCATGATGGGGGAGGATGAAGAGAGCACCTTTATCCTGTTGGAATCATTATTGGTATAGGAGGCAAATAGTATGGTCTTGTGAGTGATATTTGTAGAGTTAGTGGGGTGTGCGATTGTGAGGAAAAAGATTCAACACCAAGGATTTGGTTGTAGTTTTCTTCTCTTTTTCTATTTATACAAATATGTTCCATTTTCCCATGAATAATTTGTGTTGATGTCAGTTAATCATTGCTTTCCTCCTTAATCATCAGCATAGATCGTTGAATTATCTTGTTTCTTACACTTTTGTATCTTGTTCCTTACATATTTTGCAGATACAGTTGATCTTAAGAGAATTCACAAGGCAAGGATCACCTTTGTTTTGAGGTAAGAAATACTGACATTCAAGTAGTTTGACAATCTAAGGAGAGGATGCATTGTTGTGAGTCTTGTGTTCTAGATATTCCCCATGTAGACTAGGAAAACAATATCCACATCGATTAAAAATTTCTGATAACAAGTTCCTATACTCATCAAACACATCCTTTCTTAATATTTTGGAGTGTCACGATATTTATTTGGGACCACATACTGGACATGCAAATTTACCCTTTGTTTGAAGACCTAAAAGATGTGGAATTATGTTAATACTAGTATTATACAAAGAAATTATTCAAAAAATACTTGAATCATTGACAAATTAAAAAATTGCTAGAGTGCAATACTTTAATAGTAATTACCACAAAAATGTGTTAGCTTCGGGGCATTGTGAATTATTCATGTAAGTATTCCATGGAATTGAAATTGTCGTTGACCTGTTGGTTTGGAGATGTTTTACATAGTCATGCAAACCCATAGCTTTAGAATTTCTTGAATAAGAGGATCAATAAATACACCCATATATTTAACTTGGTACTTACCTAATTATTTGAAAATACACACATTTAATACTTTAATAGCAATTACCACAAAAATGTGTTATCTTTGGGGTGTCATGAATTGTCCATGTAAGTATTCCATGGAATTGAAATTGTCTTTGACCTATTGGTTTGGATATGTTGTAGATAGTGATGCCAACCCATTTCTTTAGAAGTTCATGAATAAGAGGCTCAATAAATACGTCAATATCATTAAATTGGCACTTTATTTGAAAATACACACATTTTTTCTATTGAACATATAATAAATTATTATATCTAAAAAATAACTAATTAAGTACAATGAAAATTATATGTATTTGAAAACAATATATCTAATTTGAACAATTACCTAGAAGAATCATTGCCAACATTGTGCGCTCCCTCTTTATTGACATATAAGGAGGAGGTTATTGTTTATAACAAAAATGGGCCACATTGAGTAAACAAATATCATCTCCCCAAATGGATTGACACCATCAGTTGCCAATGAAGGCCTAACATTACAAGGTTCTTTAAAATTGGCCATGTTTTTCGATGTCCCTAAATGTGGTAAAACTGGCCATGTTTTTTCGATGTCCCTAAATGTGGTACTATGTGCAGGCATTCACGTAACACCATCTTCATTTCTATTTCATGCATGGTAATCGATAAATTGTCATGTTTTTGTAGATAAAAAAATTGTCAAAAATGTGGAATTATGGAAACATGGAAAAGAACCTTGTTGGACACCTTATTTGTTACTTGATCGGTTTGATATCTACTAATTCCACATTGAGGGAAGTCCAAATTTGTTTCATGTTGTCCATAATATGTAATATCGTCATTATGACATGCATCAATGGCTTTGTACTCCATTCATAATTCTTTCATAATGAGAGACAATTCTCGGTATGTGCGAGGTAAATGAATTGGTGATGGTAGGATAACATCACCTAAGAATGTAAAACATTCAAAAACAAATTTAAAGTATTTAATATTGCTCATCAATTTTGCATCATCGTTGTTACAAAACAATTAACACTTATAAAATTAGAAAGAACAAAAAATGGTATTCAATATGTATGGAGAATTATGCTGGAGTTTATAATTCAGCAGCAATATAATCTCAATTATATTTGCAACAGTAATAAAATATATGATCACTGAAAGAATAACCAAAGCATAGAACTAAAGGCACAGAGATTTTGTCCTGGGAAACCACAAGGGAGAAACCCGAGTAACCTTTCTTATTCAGAGATATTAGTTCAAAATATGAGTACAACCAGATATGAGAATGATCCCAAAGATATCAAACCCAGAAAATAGTCTTATGCTTGTATCCTTTGTCCTTCTCTCTCTTATCGGTTGTGCACTTGTTCATATCAGCTTGCTTGAGCAAACTTCCTTGACTTAGAATGAGTGAGATGTCACTCTTTTTATACTCTTCATGTGGTGACCTTTTTACTTCAAATGGGGTCGACTTGCATAATTTGTTGAGGGGGAGCTTGAACATAATAATATATTGTTTATTTATTCTTTGGAGGCCGACTTGGCACGAGGATGCCTCACGAAGCTATAACACCAACAAGTTATATTGCATAGCTTATATATGAGGCAAGTGTTAGATAAACCATTCAAAACTTTCAAGTTCACCAATAATAAGATTGCGGAGAGACAATTTGTCTTTGAGCCTCCATATAAGAGTTTATTTTTCTTCTCAAAAAGAGGTAAATCTTCAACGTATCTATCAAAGTTATCATCAACATTGAGAAAGCATGAAATATGTCATTGATCAATATATTTATCCCATCATTGTGAATTATGTCCATATAATTATTTTCTCAGCCATATGATTAACTTCATCATGTCCATTATCGGCTCCATGATTCAAGAAATTTAGGGCATTGATTGAGAAACAATGTGGTCGTCATATTAAGTGATTGAGATCAGGTAATGGTGGAGATTATGTGAGTGAACGGTTTGAAGAATATCTCTTGTAAAATGGTATTTCTTAGCAGAGATATATCCCTCACACCCCTTAGTAGAATGGAGTGGTAGAATAAAGTAAGAATAGAAATTTGATAAAATTGGTTTGATTTCTACTACAGACTAAATATCTTTCGACTATGTTTTGGGAAAAAGTTGTTTACCGCTCAAACTATCTCCTAAACCTTGTTCTAACTAGAGATTTTAAATCCATGACTCCAGTTGAGAAGTGGTGAGGAATAAAAGATTATGCCGAACACCTCATAACTTTTGGATGTGTTGTTAGGGTGCATATCAATAATAATTGCATGAAGAAATTGGATGCAAAGAGTCACACTTGCATCATGATGGGCTATTCTAATGACTCGCAATCCTATTGATTATTTGATCCTGTCAAAAAAGAGATCATATTGAGCTGGAATGTGATCTTTGATGAAAATTCTTCAAGTATTAAGTTATTGAACTCTTCATCTAGTCTATTGCACAATGATCCCTTTTTACATTCATGAAGAATCTGGATCACCTTCTTTTGAAGTTTCGACCAAATAATCGAGCTTTGTTCCTGATTCAACTGATAGTCAATTAACATTGACTGAAACTATCGATCCACTGAAAATATCTGACTAAATTCACCAATGACTTGCTTACCTTGGTGGGTTTCTAAAACAATTGAAGTTGTTGGACTTGATGCTAGAGATGCTAGTATTGGTTGGTAGACCCACAGTTAGAAAACAACATGGCAGTGTTTCCCTAAAGGCTCATGTTCTTAAATCCCTTGATCCTAATGCTTATGTTTATGCTTATGATGTGTGTAAATGCGAAGGTTCTATGTCTACTGAAATTGACTCCTTATTGAAGAATCACACTTGGGATTTAGTTCTTCAACCACAAGGAAAAAATGTTGTGAAGTGTCTATGGGTCTAAAAGACCAAGTTTATCTTCGATGATGTTGTTGAATGTCATAAGGATCAATTGGTAGCTAAGGGATTATCTCAACAAGAAGACATCAACTACATTGATACCTTGCCCCTGTTGCAAAAATGAACACGATTCGACTAATCATTTCACTTGCTACTCGATTTAGATGGGAACTTTATCAAATGGATGTGAAAAATGCCTTTCTTCATGAAAAATTGTTTGAAGAAACATACATGGAGAAACCTCCTATTTTTGTGATAGATATTAAATTGAGCACATAGATCTGTGGACAAACACACAACTCATAGGATAGATCACACAATTTACTCAGTTATTGAAGAATGAAACAGTGCAAAAATGGCTTGCACCTGTAAATGCTTTTCATTAATCAAAGAGTAATTAGATAATAATTACAATGAAGTACAATGGCTTTAATAGCCACATGCAATTCGAATCCACATGAGGAAATTTGAATTGATTAGACTCTACTTGACTGTAGGTAACTAAGACCTTGTCTAAATCATTATAGGAGGACTCAATAGTTAACTGACCTTGTCTAAACCATTACCAGAGTTCAACATAGTTCTAAAACACAACTAAAGTGTCTAATTCAGTGTTAACTGAGGCTAACTAACTGTGGTAGGTAAGAAATGCATCTCTCTTGCATGCAGCCATGAAAACCTAGTGCTAACTAAATGTAGAGGACTAGAACTGAATGTAACTGACTCCTAACTCATCTTGACTAGTCACTAATTGAACTCAACTGATGAAGGTTGGTATCGGTACTCCTAGTGGCTCCTAAATTGTAGGAATTGATCTAGGAGACTCCTAAACTGATGCATGCAAGTGCAATCAATGGAAGTAGGCCTCAATTAGTGTTCCCCACACTTTAGTAACTAGAACATGTGCCCCAATTAGGCCAAGTGGACCCAATGGTGCCAGTGACTAAAAATAGACTGGATGGACTCCCGATTTAGACATGACTCCTGATTTAGACATATGACCAAATTGAACAAGGGAGGATTAATAATCCTAACGCCCCCCCTGAATGCTAACTTGGACAATCTATGGGCCCTGGTAACTAAGACCATAGGTCACCCATTACATCAAGTAAAGTAAAGTAACTGCTCAATACAAGGAGTTGGGAAAAAAACCACATGGGAAAAAATCCCCCCCTCTAATTAAGCAGGTAGAATCAGGATCAATTCGGTTCTTCTATGCACAGGTATCCTGGGGCCTGGCATGTAAGACTCTCCATCATTATGTCTGAGGAATATTCCTCTTTAGAAGAAGAATGATATGCTCAACTAAATCAGAAATATAGATAACTGATGGATGAAGACTGGACCCATGTAGAGCAACTGAAATCAACTGATAAGTGAGAAAAGGTTCTTGAGGATTCAGAACATGTGAGGAAAAATCAAGAAAATGATATTTTACAGCCATGAACAACAAACCATGAGTGGTAAAATCAGCCCCAACTGTTAGGAGCAAGTGTTCAGGCGGATGCAGAATGTCTTCCTCTTTACTAGTTCTGTGAGGAGATGAGCATGTAATCAATGGTAGAGAAGCACTGGGACTATGGAGAACGAATGCTTGAGCTCCATAATCTGATATAGCTTCAAAAATATATAATGATTCACAAAATAAAAAATCAGCAACCTCATAAGAGGAAACTAGCACTAAATCCCCAGCAGCAATTTTGAGGAAGAATTGCGGTACTTAATTTTTCACACCGAAATTGGTGAGAGCAGCTACAAGCATGACTGAAAGCTCTTGGATTTTAAAATCTGAACCAAATAATATCAGATCAAAAATTAAATCATATCTAAATATATCATATCATATCCAATAAAGTTAATATCAGATTCAAAGAAATGTTCAACCGGGACGATGTATGCACAACTTTCTTCTTCTTCAAAATTCTGAATTTTGGTGCATGCAATCCTGCAGGAATTTGCTGGAATATCTAAATCAAGGGGAGTGAATGGATCACTCTGGTAATCTGATATTTCTTCCAAAATATCCAAGGTATTACATGTTTGCACACCAGCAGCAACATTAGAGGGAGAAAAATCAAATTTTTCTTCACTTTCGGAAACAATTACTAACAAATTTTGCACAGAATTCAAAGAAAAATCACTGGTGAATGTTTGCATGGGAGTGCAGCAGTATTTTTCTTCAATATCAGAGATTCAAATGTCTTCTTTCTTTTTCAGCCATATGAGGAGATGAGATATCAGAGATCTCATAAGCTTCTGGAGCATCAGAAGAAGGAGTCACTACAAGGAGACTATCTTCAAATCAAATTGACTGTGTAGAAGCTTCTGCTTCTTCTTCATCTTAAACAACTTCATCAAAGAGGGTGGAGGTCGAGATTTTTGGATCAGGGATGCTTATGGTGCTGGATGTGCTCTCTAAAGTGCTATTATGATCCTCATCAATCATTCCAAAGGTTCTTTCCAATATTTTCCAAAGATCCTTTGGGTTTTTAATAGATCTTTTGAGGTAGTGCATGGTAGGAGAAATGGCCATATACATTGTTCCATAAGCTGCATCACATTCATTTAGCCAGTCATCCTTTCTCTCAAAGGACTCTTCACCAAGTCCAATAGACACCTCATAGAGATCTTGTCTCTTTAGAGATGCAATCATTTTCATCTTCCATTCTGAATAGTTTGTGAATAGGGTGAGAAGAGGAACTGATGAATCCAGAATTGATGAATCCATTCGAAGTTGTACCTGCAAAAACAAAAAAAGGCACCGTAAGGTCGACAGCCTGCACATTTCAGGTTTTCATCACACCCAGCATAGTTGATCAAGCTTGATCAACAATTCCTTAACTTGGGGTATAAAGTGGTAAACTTGCTGCTTCTGGTGCAAAGCTGAAAAGAGCAATTTTGCTAAAAAATGATCCAGTAGGAGATTTGAGGAGGAGAAGTGCCTTGTCCGCCAAGGCTCTAACACCATATTAAATTGAGCACATAGATCTGTGGACAAACACACAACTCACAAGATAGATCACACAATTTACTCAGTTATTGAAGAATGAAACAGTGCAAAAATGGCTTGCACCTGTGAATGTTTTTCATTAATCAAAGAGTAATTAGATAATAATTACAATGAAGTACAATGGCTTTAATATCCACATGCAATTCGAATCCACATGAGGAAATTTGATTTGATTAGACTCTACTTGACTGTAGGTATCTAAGACCTTGTCTAAATCATTATAGGAGGACTTAATAGTTAACTGACCTTGTCTAAACCATTACCGGAGTTCAACAGAGTTCTAAAACACAACTCCAGTGTCTAATTTTGTGTTAATTGAGGCTCACTGACTGTGGTAGGTGAGAAATGCGCCTCTCCTGCATGCAACCATGCAAACCTAGCGCTAAGTGAATGTAGAGGGCTAGAACTAATTATAACTGACTCCTAACTCAGCTTGACTAGTCATTAATTGAACTCAACTGATGAAGGTTGGTATCAATACTCCTAGTGGCTCCTAAAGTGATGCATGCAAGTGCAATCAGTGGAAGTAGGCCTCAATTAGTGTTCCCCACACTTTAGTAATTGGAAAATGTGCCCCAATTAGGCTAAGTGGACCCAATGGTGCTAGTGACTCAATATAGATTGGATGGACTCCTGATTTAGACATGACTCCTGATTTAGACATATGACCAAATTGGACAAGGAAAAATTACAAATCCTAACAACAAATTCCAGTCTTGTTTATCGACTGAAGAAGTCTTTGTATGATTTGAAACAAGATCCACGTGCTTGGTATGAGAAGATTGATTGTTTCCTTCTCAATGTTGGCTTCAAATGTTGTGAATTTGATCACAATATTTATGTATTACATGTTCATGGTGATACTTTAATTGTGTCATTGTATGTTGATGATTTAGTCATAATTAGAAACAAACTTGACTTGATTTTAAGTTTGGAGAAACAAATTGTGGATACCTTTGAAATGACTGGCCTTGGTCTTTTGCATTTCTTTCTAGGAATTCAAACTTTGCAAATGAATAATGGTATCTTTCTTTCTCGACCAAAATATGATTTCGATATTTTGAAACAATTCAAAATGGACAACTATAAGTCTTGTTTTACACCTTATTAGTATGGCGTTAAATTGTCTAAGGATTGTGACTCTCCTAAAGTTGGTACCACCTTTTATCGACAGTTGGTCAACAACGAGATTTACCTCATTCGCAATCGACCTTGTCCTTATTTTGTTGTTAGTGTTGTTTCTCAATTCATGCATGATCCTAAAGAAAGCCAATAGAAAGCTATAAAGAGAATTGTTTGTTATATTAATAGAAACTATCAATATGATATCAAATCATTAGAGAAAATTTGGATGAAAAATGGGTCTCCTAAGGAAAATGATAAAAAAACTAGGTCAACAAATTTTCTATACTATTTCACTTTAATCAAAGCCGCCTAAGGTTATTTCACTTTTATCAAAGCTACCTTACATATATATTTTAAATTAAAATTAATTTTGGAGGACAAAGTTCCATGTAATATTTTTACCCAAAATAAGGAAATAAAATTAAATACACAATTTCATCTCAAAAATTATTAGACCCAACTTTTCAAGGTATATAGTACTGTTATACTATATTAATTATAACATAATATTATTATATATTAATTTTAATATTAATTACTATTATATATTACTTATAATATTAGTTACTATTATATATTAATTATATATTAATATTAGTTATGATATTAGTTAAAAGTTATTGCATCCATTGGAATATAATAATATTATAATATATTAATTATAGTATAATATTTTTATATATTAGTTATAATATTAACTGTTATTATTACTATTATTTATGATCATGTATTACCTAAAATAAGGATGAGTATATTAGTTATGATATTAGTTACTATTATATATTTATTATATATTATATAGCAGTTATGATATTAGTAAAAGTTATTTGATCCAACTTTTTTAGTGTATAATATTATTATATATAACTTATAATATTAATTACTATTACTATAATATATTATATATGGGTCACATTTTACCTAAAATTTATAACTATAGTGATTTCATTATTAATATCCAAGATCATATGGGGCAGCTTGGGCATTGGGTAGACAAATTAAATTATTAAAAAAATTTACCTATCCCCAAATTATATAATAAAAAATCGTTTAAGACATGGTTTTTTAATTTTTAAAACAATTTGATTGACTAATACATGATGACATGAAATTTGAATTAGGGGTGAAAAACTCGTTTTTCATTCAAATTTCCTCTAATGTATTGTTGTAGTTTCAAACCACTAGTCCGATTTACTGATTCCTAATGCGCAAGTGACATTGATGACGCAAAATCCACTTTTGGTTGTGTTTCGACTTAGTTTTATATTGTCGGTTTGGTCATGTAAGAAATATAAGGTAGTCTCTCTTTCAACTACAAAAGTAGAATATTGTGGAGTTGTCCATGCGAATACAAAAGGAATTTTGGATCTGTCACCTTTTAAAAGGGGTTGGTTTTCTTATTCATGCCTTATCTTTATCCATTGTAACTATCAAGATGTTGTACATGTTGCACACAACAAAATATATTGAATTTCATGTCCACTACTTGAGACAGTTGATCTAGGACAATGTTCTATCTCATGTTTATTGCAGGGTAGATGATCAGATTGTTGGTATATTTATGAATCCCTTACCAAAAGCTAAGTTTGTGAAACTTTTGGCTATGCTTGGGCTTCAGGAAGTTGCAATTATGGAGGGTGTTCAAAGAACATAACTCCATCTCCTAAATATCTAAAGTGTTGTGCTTTATGGGGGGGTGTTGGAACCAAAGGCTATGTAGGTTCATTGCACGTCTGGATATTCTAGAGTCAGTCAGTTGAAAGACAATAGTCGACTAGCAGAGCGGTCAATTGGAGGCTTGGCTGAGTGGTTGATTGATCAGTCAACGGAATGGTCAACGAGACAACAATCAATTCGACTAAAGCAGCCGACTAATCAATGTGACATTGCGGATTTTCTAGAAACAGTTAGAACTGACAACCCTTATATGTGGACTAGATCATCCTCACTTCAAAGATGTTTGTTAGATTTGAAAACTGTAAAAAAATGACCTTATGGGTTGTATTATATGTTGTTATTGAAGTTGAACAATGCATTATGATGTTCTGGTCATAAAGCGATATACTTAAGTGTTATAAACGGTGTCTTTAGACACCACCCCTCTTTTTCAAATATTTACCCCTTCTATTTTTTTTGTATGTCTAGTTGTTCAAAGAGGCTTTCCAAACATAATTTCATTTTCTACTCTTCATATTTTTACACCATATTGAAATTATTTGTGCATGTGTCTGAAACCACCTAGAATCATCCCTCCAAACCAAGTGATTGTTATGACTTGAATCATATTTTTATTGTCACTAATGTGTCATAAGTAGCCATCATGATTATGCACATGTGCGCATACATGTATTTGTATTAGAGATAGATGTGCTCTAAGTTGCAACTGTTGGCCACAGAGAAACCCTCCATTTTTCTCTTGCTCCAACACATAGAGATGACTCCCTTTGGATTCAATGAGTCTTATAAAAGTGGGATTTCTAAGTTCTTGATAACCAAATGTATTTGGAAATCTCATTCAACTTATATTAATCAATAGTGCAGAGAGGAAATAATATTATTGGGTGATCAAATAGTGTAGAGAGGAAATAATATTATTTGGGATGTTCAAGAGCATCGTGAACCTCCTGTGAACCTTCTTGGATTTATTACCAATCAACAATGTTTGGGTTTTTGGTTCCTTCATCTAATTAAAGATGAAAGTGTGGTCTAGAAAAAATCAACATGCAGTCTAGAGGAAAACAGCATGCCTCAAGTATCTCTTTAAAAAACAATATTATACTTAACATTCTAAAAAGTAATTCTCCTCTCTTATCAAACATCAAAGAAGCATAAGCATGCCTGAAATTCTCAAAAGTAATTTCTCCTAAATATTGTTAAATATTGTTGATTGTACAACATCAAGAGTAATTCTCTGAACTTGTGAGTAATATCAAGTTATATTTTTTAGTCATGTTAAGTCCTATGTATCATCATATGATTGAGGTGGTGATGTTGTATTGTAAAGCTTGTGAATAACATAAAGTTGAGTCTTGTGAGTAATATCAAGTCAAGTATTCTCATAGAAGGTACCCTATGAAAATGGATCTCCAATTGTGGAGACGATCTTGTGTTGTATGAAGACTATGGACCTCCATTTATTGAGGTGGTTATACTATGTAATGTATTGTTGGTCATGGTCACCAAGTGCTATAAGTCTCATTTAGGGCTTAGCTACCTCTAGAGTGAATTACTTTAGCATATGATTATATGGTCCGAGGTAATATATATGATCATCAGTATGTATCGAATAATTCTTCTGAGTATGATATGATAAGATGGATAAATAATACTCATATAGACCATGCATTAATTATTTAATGATAATGAGATAAAACATAGAGAAAGAGAATTCAAGTTGCCTATGCAAATTTCTAAGTGAACTCAAGTTATAAAGCTTCAGTAAAATATGAATGCCTCAATCAATGCATCAATTGAACTATTAGTGAATGTAATCAATTAAGTTAAAAAGAGTTTAATGTTAATTAATCATCATGCATTAATTAATTAAAGATATCCATGCAAAAGTTAAGAATAGAAATTATGCATGGATGGCACTAAGAGTGAAGCATTGATGACGGTTAAGTTAGCCTATTAGCTAAGTGATCAACAATCAGTTAAAGATTGAGTTTAGTTCACATTCAGCTCACATTCAGTTTAAGTCAATTAACATTCAGTTCAAGTCAGTTCACTTTCAATTCAAGTAAGTGAACATTCAGTTAACGCTAATTGAGGAAAATAATGGCATTAATGTTTGCATGGAGGGAGTTCTAGTTAGTTCCTCCTTGTGAATGCACTATGTGGTGCTCTTAGTGTGTTTACTGATCCTCTTATGCGCTACCTTCTACACGCTAGGGTTTTTGGCTTGTTATTAATATGTTAGGCATATGGCAAGTTCAATACAGTGGCATACAGTTGTTTTTGCAGGGTTAAATTGGATCTCTCTTCTCTACTGTTGTGGTGATATCTCTTATCGGGCAATCTGCTTATATGTTGTAAACCATTCTCAGCAAATATATCTATTATACTCAAAGAATTGTTGGGTTTTTCATCCTCAGTGTCTAGAGGGTTTTACAAGGGCATATCTTGTTTCTTGTGGTTGATTTATGGAGCTAAGATATATGGATGATTTATGTGGCTGATATATTTGTGAGATTTACATGTGGTTGATATATTTATGAGATTCACATGTGGTTGATGTATTCATATGTGGTTGATTTATGAGATACATATGTGCTGAAATTGATTGATAAAAGTTTTGAAGTTTAAGGTTCTCCGATTTTGCTCAAAACATCAACAAATATTGCATTACCTCTAGTAAAATTGAAGAAGTTATATCTCACATTATCGAGGCAAAATGATATATTCTTCCAATAAGACATGGTAAAAGGGTTAGAATTAATATCCTCGTACTTACTCCTACGTGCTTACTTACTCCTACATTATGAGGTTAAATACCTACATTCTTTAGTAGCATGGTGTATATAACAAGGTTTGAAGTGTTCAATATCAACTTTAAGCATATCATAATATGCAAAATTGTTAATTAAGATTGAGAAATAAAAAATAATAATATATCATAAGATTATAGAATGTTAATGAAAGTTGTTCATTAAAATTGAGAATAATCAACATGAAAAAGACCATATAGATAATACTTTGTTCATTAAGATTAAGACTACAAAAGAAAAACCACTTCTAAATAATATTTTATTATTTGATTGCACCGAGAGACGCTCTACAGTCTAGTTTGGGGGAGATCTTATAACGTAACGTTCCTCATGTAAATGCTGGCTATAAATATTATGAGGGAGATGTTGTAACGTTATGTAACGTTCCTCATGTAAATGTCGGCTATAAATATTATTTCCGATTATGAGGGAGATGTTGTAATGTTATGTGACGTTCCTCATGTAAAGGTCGGCTATAAATATTTACTTTTTACTTCTATTTACTTATGATGTACATTTTGTGGGCCATTAATTAAAAGTAAATATGGTGGAGATGTTGTAATGTCCCTACTTGACAAAATAATAAAAAATAAAAAATTGAATTATCCACAAAAAAAATGTTGGTCGTGCAAACAACCCATGGTTTTATTGTACATGGTTTAGGAGGGCCTTGCAAATTGTCTTAAAACCATGTGCAAGGCCTTCTAAACAACCCATGGTTTTATTGTACATGGTTTAGGAGTTTATTGCAAATGGTTTTAAGACCATGTGCAAGGCCTCCTAAACAACCCATTGTTTTACGAGGGCCTTGCACATTGTTTTAAAACCATGCACGGAAGAAATATTGTAATGTTATTTTTTAACAAAATAAAAAATATTATAAGTCGGGCATAAATAGTATTAAATATTAATGATAAAAATATTATATGTCGACCTTAAATAAAAAAGAGGTGTCTTTTGGTCTGAATCATACCAAAGCCAATAGTTGAGTGCAATACTTAAAGAGGTTTACACCTCCAAAAATTTGATCCTTCTCGACACTTGATAAAACCTAGAATTTGGATCTATGCTGGTAAATACTTAATTATTTAATATCAACAAACTCAAAGGAACAAAAATATAGAAAACTGCTTTTATCAATTCCAATAACCCTGTGGGTTCTACGTAGGCTCAAGGCTAAAGTTTTCTAAGTTATTTTGAAGTTACGAATATTTCACCAAGTTAAAGTTCTCAACAGTTTTTATTTGAAATTAAGGAATTTTGCACATTTGAAAGAGAAATCAATTACTTAGATCTATATATTAGGGTTCCCCTTGTTGCTAATATGTTTGTATAAAATTTAAATAAGAATTTATTCGAATACGAGGCAATATATATATATATATATATATATATATATATATATATATATGCCTTCACAAATTGNATTTTCACCAAGTTGAGTGTAGTGATATATGCTAACAAATAGTTGAGTGTAGCATATGCTAATAAATTATATTTATGTTTTTTATTTATTGTTTTGAAAAAAACATCATTATAAATATAACAAAATTATCTACAAATTGTTTTTGTACTTCACCACAAAATTCTTCAAGCATATAGAAGTTTTGACGGGTTTGATTTAAAAATTTAAAAAATATGTAAAATCTGAAATTTCTTAACCGCTTCAAGATTTCACCCCTTGCACTCCTATATTCAGTTGGTCCTGAATCCAAAAACCAATCTCACGTTATACCTTTGACATCACAGATATTAGTTTTATATAGGCGTTGAGTCTGCACTAATGCAGCTACTACAATGGAAAAGAAACTGCCTAATCAATTCAACTAAAAGAAGTGAAAGCACTAAAAGAAGTAACAGCTGTAAAAACAAACTGATCCAAAATAATCCCAAGAAGCTTTCCGAGTGAAGGAAAACACTAGAACTACACAAAAGCAGCAGGTTACAACTGTATTTCCAACAGTATATTTATTTTTTGACAATGACAAGTGCCTCCACGGATTGGGTATGTAGTTCTTTCACCAAGTTAAGCCTAGTGCTATTCATTGAATGCATTTGGTAATCGCATTGAGTAATATGTTGTTGGTTTCTCAATGCCTCTCTACGCCTTAGATAGGAACTGTTCACTCAGGTTTTCTTGTGCCTTTGGGACCTAGTAGCCATCTAAATCTTCTGACATGTCCTTAGTAAAACCTTCTATTGTAAATCAATCTCGCCACTGCCATGCATGACCACAACTCTAATTAGCTCCTCAGGCAATTTAATGGGTTGGGTTCCCAACTTCCCTCTACTTGATATAAATGTGTTGTGCTTTATTGGATATTTCTTGTTCTACTCAACTGGTAGCCTCTGAAGCCCAATGGCTTGCCTTTGGTTGTTGTTTCGTCCATTTGGTAGTTAAATGTTAATATCTTCGGCCTAGATAACAATAAGTACTCTAACATTAACATTTTACGGTATTATTATTAACACAAGTTAGTTGAGTCAATGCATAAACATAAAAGGAACTCAATACCAAGAATATGCCATGCTACTTCAAATTGAAGAATATTGAAGAAACAAGTTGTAGAGCAGTACAGCTTGGCCATCTCACCTTGACAAAGATCGGCAACGAATCCCCAGTTGCTAAGGTAGGTATGCTGATCTGCATAATAAGCATGCTTTTAAGTAAAGTTGGTGAAGTGTAGTTTGTCTCTTAGCAAGCATTACCAAAAATCCACACAAGACCACTGTCCTTCCTTGAAATGATGGAGAGGGGTGGCATCCCTAACAAAGAATTTTCCCGCAACAATCTTGGAGATGAACTTGATGGCAGAGTGGCAGTCCCCACAGACTCTGTTGGTGAAGTGTAGTTTGTCTCTTACCAAGCATTATAAAAATCTCAGAAGAGCACTGCCCTTCCTTGAATTATGGAAACGGGTGGCATCCCTAACAAAGAATTCTCACATAACAATCTTGGAGATGAACTTGATGGCAGAGTGGCAGTCCCAACACACTCTGTTGGTGAAGTGTAGTTTGCCTCTTACCAAGCATTACCAAAAATCCCCACATGAGCACTGCCCTTCCTTGAAATGATGGAAACGGGTGGCATCCCTAACAAATAATTCTCGCACAACAATCTTGGAGATGAACTTGATGGCAGAGTGGCAGTCCCCACACACTCGAAGGTTCTTGATGATACGAATAGGGGTTCTTGGGGGTGTATTGATGAGCCCAAATGCAAGGGCCATCTTTTCACTGTGGTGGTAGAGAACATGTTCCTTTTGCTCATCTTCCACATCATGCAATACAAAGTTCTTGTTTGGCACATATCCTGCCTCCTTCATCTTCCCAGACAACCTCTCCAGCTCTGCATAGATTTTCTGCTTTTGTAGGGATGGAAGCTTTCCTATGGCAAAGGCATAGACCTTGTTGTTCACCTCAACCCAGCTACATCCCGGTATCTTTTTCACATCCCTGTCTTTCATCATTTTCCGCACTTTTTCTACATCATCCCACCTGCTAGCTGCTGCATAGATGTTGGACAGCATGGAATAATGTGCACCGTTAGAAGGGTCCAACTCAAAAAGGTGTTCTGCTGCATGTTCAGCTATCTCCCTATTGGCGTGGATTCGACAGGCAGCAAGCAACGATGCCCACACAGCAGCATTAGGCTTTATTGTCATTTTCTTTATAAAGTCCAGTGCCTCATGCAAGCATCCAGCACGGCCAAGAAGGTCAACCATGCAGCAATAGTGCTCTACCGTAGGTGGAATGTGATAGACTTCACTCATGCCATTGAAGTATTTCCAGCCATCCTCCAATAGACCTGCGTGGCAACATCCAAAAAGAATCCCAACAAAAGTCACACGGTTTGGCATGACATCAGGGGAGTGTTGCATTTGTTCAAAGAGTTGGATTGCCTCCTTTCCACACCCATGCAAGGCATACCCTGTAATCATTGCATTCCATGAAACCACATCTCGTTCACCCATTTTATCAAACACTTTGAGAGCAATCTCTAGGCATCCACATTTGGCATACATGTCTATAACTGCATTTGTGACATTTACAATGGACTTAAATCCACTTCTAATTATGTCTTCATGGATCTCCTTGCCTTGTTGCAGAGCTGCCGAGTTGGCGCAGGCTGGAAGAATGCTGACATAGGTTACTGAATTTGGCTTCATGCCTGTCTCTTGCATTTCTCGAAACAGCTTCAACGCTTCACTGAAAAACGCATTCTGTGAAAAACCCGAGATCATCGTACTCCAAGAAACCACGTCTCGTTTCGTCATCTTCTGAAAGAATTTGAAGGCCTCATCTACCTGCCCATTCTGTGCATATCCCGCAATCATTGCATTCCATGACAAAACATTCCGCTCGGGCATTATTTCAAACAGTTCTCGAGCTTCCTTAACATATCCATTCTGGACATATCCTGAAACCATAGCTGTCCATGAAACCACGTTTCTTTCAGGCATTTTGTCAAACACATTGCGTGCATCCTCTACACTTCCACATTTGACATACATGTCTACCAGGGCACTACCCACGACCACATCAGGCTTCAAACCCTTAGTACTTATGATTTCATGGACGTCCTTACCCTGTTGCAAGTTTCCAGTATTGGCACAAGCTTGAAGTACGCTGGCAATTGTGAACTGATCCGGTTCAACGCCCGTTTCCTGCATTTGGCGAAAGAGTGCCAAGGCCTCCTTATGAAACCCCTTCTTGGAATACGCCGCAATCATGGCAGTCCATGAAACCACATCTCGTTTAGGCAACTCATCCAGAACTCGGCGAGCATCCGCCAGTCTCTTGCACTTAACATACATCAGTACCATTTTGGTTCCTAAGAAGGCAGTGGGTACAAATGCACTCTGAATGATATGGGAATGGATTATTTTCCCGTCTGCCAGGGCCTCGGTGTTTATGGAAGCTGTCAAAAGAGAAGCATAGAGATTAGAATCCACCCACTTCACATGGTGTTGCACAATGTTCAGTGCCTCCGCTAACCGGTTCTGCCTGCAAAATTCTATCGCGTCCCTGCGATTACTATTGTTGCAATTGCCGCTGCCGAGCTCTTCTGGTTCTTGAAGGGGATTTGTTTGAATGTGTGTATGAGAAGCGAAAATACTGCCATTACCCATAAATAACAGCAACTTCTTACCATCACCAGACAATGATTTTGGCGTTTGGCGTTTGTCTACTATGAAGAATGGTTGACAATGATTTTGCCAATGCCAGTGCTGGCATTGGCGTTTGTCTACTTTGAATAAAGGTTGAAAGAACGAGGACGCAACCAAAGTCATTTGCCGATGTCCAACTCTGAAACTACCATCAAATGGCCAATTGATGGGCATTCTCTCATCGTCCGTCGCTACTGGTTTAAAGGTTTAGGAAGCCTGTAATGCAGTAAAGAGCTTATCTTTCATTAATATCGGCTTCAGACATCATTCCCCACGTTCTTAACCTTTGTTATACCAAATGTTTTAGACGTACACCCTTGTTTAGATCAGAACAGAATCGTTGTTATAAAACTAGGGAAGATCGATCTTATTGGACATGGATAGACATGGATACAAGGGTGTTTGAAATACCAATAACGATTTAGCAGGGGCTAGGCTAAGACGTCCCGAAGCTGGGTGAGCCTCTATCGAAGGGGTCGCCTCACCCTTCGTCAATGAGTTGTTTCGCCTCACCCTTCGTCAATGAGTTGTTTTACTCTTCGTCAATGAGCAACCTTACCCTTAGCCAGTTTTGAACCTGTGACCTCTAAGGAGATAACACATATTCTTAACCATTAAGCCCACTCAAGTGCTCTAATATAAATCTAGGATGCTAGGATACAAGTCTAAGATCACCACAAGGTTAGAAAGACAACCAAAAAAAGTGCTAAAGGTTGGGCAAGGCGAGATTTTGGGGTTATTATTTAACTTTGAACCACTTTGTTATTTTTACGACGACATGGTGACATATATAGACACTAGAGATTGATTAATCTCTCCATACAAGATGAAATTTTTCACAAGAGCTAATGTTGAAGTCTAATGTTCAATATAAAAATTTAAATTGATTTTAAAAATTAAAAATTAAAGTTGCATTTGATTGGTGTTGTGATTACTTGTGTATCGTGCTTCGAATTTGATTGGCTGCCGTTTCAAATGATGTCAGCCTCATGAAGATGCTCCGAGGCGTCGTCGGCATTGTTGCATGACTCTTACGTCACGCACGACAATTTGGTATTTCATTTTTTAATATACTGCGGATTTGTGGAGGCTTCGATCCATTGTCCATATAGAAAATGGATCAATGTGGGATGAGTTGGACATGCTAATCAATTTATCATTGTATTGTTTCTCTCATGAACGTAGCACACCTTCAAAAACGTATACATTTATAATTATAGCGAGTTGAACAACTTTGGCCATGGATGCGCAGTCTCGCTCATCTCGCTTTTGCATTTTTCCCAATATTCTAATAATTAATTATTGACAACTGTACAGGCTTGCTGGTGGTAATAATAGTACTCGCTACTATTTGACTAGTCGGTGGTTAATTAGGCTTGAAATCGCTGGATAATTGCGAGATGGACCAACTGTCACATTAATGAAAAAAAGGTTATTGGGATCTGGACCTTGGGAAACCATATGCAATACAAACATTATAACTTTAAGTATAATGGAATTGTGGAGTTGTATCATGTGTAGTTGGGTCGAGTTAGGGTTGTGTTACTAGGTTAACAATATTTAGACCTTAAGCACAACAACGCTTGGTGAATTATGAGATATTAGTTGTCATTGTAGAGGAGTCCCTTTTTTTCAGAAGAAAAAAGCCTGACCTTGTTATTCATTGATGAATAAAAGGACATCTGAGATACATCCCTACTAGTGGGGCACTTTCGTGCAAAATACATAGAGAGTATGTTGATTCATGCATGCAGCCAAAAACAATCTCAACAATTGAGTAAGCAATGGAGAGAGAAGCAGAACATCGCTCATATAGACTGAAGGTCTTTTCAAGACCCTGATACAAGAAATCTCCAATTCATGACCTACCCAAACAATCTTACATATCGAGGATACAAGATGTGCAGAAACTGAGATAAAAAAAAGTCCGCTCCAAATAAACAATAAAGAACCATAAAAAAGGTGCTGAAAAAAGTAGGAGCAAACCTCCTGCACCAAGCTCAAAAGAGTTGAAAAGTATCAGTCATGACAAAATTGCCATCAATAAACTCAGAGAAAGAACCAACACCAGGAGCCAAAGATTGGGCTCGTTATTGTAGAGGAGTCCCTATAGTAACTATTTGCACATGTGTTTTAAAGTTTAAACATGAGAGTTAAATGGGTATTGATGTAATGTCCTTTAATCTTTCTCTTGGATAATGGTTATATATATATATATATATATATATATATATATATATATATATTATTTTATTTTGTTTTACAATAAAAAATTTATATGAAGATATGTTGATGCCCTTGGGTACTAAGGATATAAATTTAATCTTTCTTTTGGATAATGGTTATATATATTATTTTATTTTATTTTACAATGAAAAAATTATATGAGGATATGTTGATGTCCTTGGGCACTAAGTGTTGAGTATATAGTTATCATTGATGTCAAAGGTGTTCACGAATGACAAAGGAATAACCAGTGGAAATGATAACAGGACAAACTCAGTGAAAGACTAAGGTAGTGATGGCATGGCATGGCATAGTTGAGGATGCGGAATGACACATATGATGATGTCATAATGATGACGTCATAAAAGTTCATTTATAACAAATGCAATGGATGAGATGGACATGGATGATAAGACAACATAAATGACTGATCTGAAGACTTCCAAGATAGTGTCGAACGTATGATGTAAACAATGGTTGATGAAACAAAGAACAAAGGTTGAGTGGAAGTAGAGATGCAGTATGAATGACAAAGCTGGTTAGACAAATGAAGAGTGGAACTACAGAAGAGTGAAATGAACAGGAGATAGAGTATATGTCAAAGAATAGAGAAACTATATCTGCGAGAGTGTTTATAAATTCTTCAGAGAAACTATATCTGCGAGAGTGTTTATAAATTCTTTATAATCAGCAACATGATGAAATTCTCTGTGTATATAAATCTTCAAAACTGTTAGAAATAGCCACAGAGGATTTTTCGCAAAGAAATCGTGCAGATCCGGAAAGTCATCATTGAGATCCGCATTCAATCTAAAATCAACCGTCAGGAAGCATCCTGCACGAGATCTGACGATTATGGATTAGTTCCGCAAAAATCAAGATTGCAGGGCTTATATTAGTCCCACACTAGATCTGACGGTTAAAGATTAATTCCGACAGTTAGGCAGAAAATCCAAAGTTCCACAAAAGATCAAGATCAGACAACTAAGATTAGTTCCGCTAAAAGAGATCGATGGTGAGGAAGAAAAAATACAGAAAGGGAATTGCGGAAATAATGTTTAAATATTCTATGAACCCGCAATCCACAACCTGCAATCCAAAAGATCGAAGGTCGGGAAAGACTCCGCAAAATATCGATGGTGCAGAAGAAAAATTGTGGAAAGAAGATTGCGGAAAGAAGCTTACGGAAAGGATCTTGGGGAAAGAAGCTTGCGGAAAGGATCTTGCGGAAAGTCGAGATACAATTTGATGAAATGTTACGTTTCCGCATCCCGCAATCTAGAGATTGACGCTCATGGAGAATCCCGATGGAGATCAACGGTGGGGAATCGTTGAAACAGAAACTTGGTGCAGAAATATTATTTCAAGAGGAAATCTATGTGCTAAATCGATGGACCGGAGAGACTCAAAATTAGATCAACGGCGTAGATTGATTATGGAGAAGGAGATTGCGGAAGCACCAGAAAACGTTAAGTTGAGCTGTAGAAATGAATTCTGAGGTGCGTCCATAAATGGTAAAGAAGAATGTCCAACATGAAACTCATATATGGAAGGTGAAGCCCATGTTTTGTGAGAGAAACTTGTACAGATGAGTCTGCGATGAGGATAGCCCACAGAGAGCTTACAGAGGAGGAAAAGAATCATATAGGCGTAAGAAAAAAAGAAGCCCGAAGGTCTGAAGATAGAGTATTCCCGCTGATAGAGGAGATGAAGTCCACATGCATTAATTTGACGAATCCTATGATTAGAGAATAAGGGAGCTCACATATCAGAAGTGATCAAGAAGTTTTTAATTAATTATTTAATTAAAAATCGTTAATCACAGATTGTTGAAAAGGTGTGACTATCATATTTGAAAGGAAATTATTGTGAAAGGGTATGTTTCTAAAATAAAGAGATGCGTCTGTAGGAAACATAAAGGTACTTATACACTAATGTATGAGTGAGAGAAGTGTCTCGGCATCTACATCAAAAAATTAGAAATAGAGACCAGTGGGTGAGACAGGGATTGGAGGGAAAAGAAATCTAGCATATTAAAGAAAACATATTAGGGTGGCAGGGCGGCACTAGGGCAGGAAATAGGCCTACAGTGAGTTGTTTCCTCCTTCCAACAGAAGATGGTAAATAGGGTGTAGGAGCATCCTGTCAGTCGTAGTTGACAAAACAGGGTTTCGTAGCATCCTTTCAGTAGCAACTGATAAACCAGGGGGTCGTAGCCTCCTTCTAGTGGTAGCTGGTAAATAGGGTGGCATAGCATCCTTTCAGTAGTAGCTAATAAACCAGGGGGTCATATCCTCCTTCCAGTAGTTGCTGGTAAATAGGGTGTAATACCATCCTTTTCTGTAGCAACAAGCAAAACTATTTGTAAATAACAATTTTGTAGTAATATGACGTATTGGTGGCTTACCCTATTCGGCTTTCACGTTAAAATTGTGTTATGTGTATTCTTGTTGTTATGTGTTTTTAATGATAGATTTAAAAAGTGGTTAAATTAGTAAAAAGATAACAATACTGATTCACCCCCCCCCCACTCTCAGTATTGACCAACAAACCAACAATTGGTATCAGAGTGGGTTCCTTCAGCACAATTTAACCATTGGAAGGTAGATCCTTTATAAAACCACTATGGACCAACAAGAAGGCTTGGCCACTAATAGACCTCCACTATTTATAGGAGAAAACTATGCATACTGGAGTGTAAGAATGAGGTGTCATCTGATTTCCCTTGGATGGAAGGTTTGGGCTACAACAAAAAAGGAGCTTAAAATACGAAACCAATACCCTACAGACACAGTAGAACTAGGTCAATTTGAAGGCAATGTCAAAGCCCTAAATGCAATCTTGAGTGGATTAACAAACACTGTGTTTACTAAGGTTATGCAATGCACCTCTACCAAACAAGCCTGGGATAAGTTGAAGATTATATATAAAGGAGCATCTAAGGTCAAAGAATCCAAACTGTAGACATAAAAAATTCAATTTGAAAGCCTCAAAATGAGAGAAGAAGAGAATATTGGGGAATACCAGCTTCTTCATGTAGATGAGGTGGTTAATGCTATTAGAGTTCTTAGAGGAAAACTAAAAGAAAAAGAAGTGGTAAGCAAGATACTAAGAACATTACCAATGAGATATGACTCAAGGGTTTCCACCCTAGAGGAACGAGATGACCTTAAAACAGTGACAATAGATGAGCTGCATGGAATTCTCACTACGTATTAGAAGAGAACTAGACTAAATGAAACCTCAAAGAAATAAGAAATGTTTAAAGTCTCTTCCAAAAATCAATCAGAGAATATAGATGATCAGGAATCCCTCTTTGTAAGTAAACTTAAGAAAGGCACTAGGAAATACAAAGGTAAGCTACCCTTGAAATGTTTTAACTGTGGACGGATTGGTCATTTTTCCCATAAGTGTTCCTACCCAAAACAAGAGGAGAGTGACCATGAAGAATCTTGCTATCATAAGGGTAAGAAGAAGTTTAAGAAAAAAAAGAACTTCTATTCCAAGGAAGAAAGTGAAGATGAGGACATGAGGACATGAGTGAAGATAAAGAAATCCTATTTATAGGAATAACAAATTTAGATGAGGAATCAGAAGTGGACATAGAAGCTCAATACATGGTTGTTGTAGATGAAAATGAAAGATGTAAAAAAAGAAAAAAAGTTTTGAAAGAGAAGTTGTCTAAATACCAAGAAGAGACAAATCAAATTATTATTGATTTGAGAAACCAACTTCAAGAGGCCAAGAAGAGTGAGGAAGACCTAGTAGTTTTTCTTAGGAAGAGAATTCAAGATTCTGAAAAACTTCATTAATATCAGCTTCAGACATCATTCCCCACGTTCTTAACCTTTGTTATATCAAATGTTTTAGACGTACACCCTTGTTTAGATCAGAACAGAATCATTGTTATAAAACTAGGGAAGATCGATCTTATTGGACATGGATAAAAGGGTGTTTGAAATACCATTAACGATTTAGCATGGGCTAAGACGTTAAGTCTCGAAGCTGGGTGAGCCTCTTTCCAAGGGATCATCTTACCCTTTGTCAATGAGCAACCTTACCCCTAGCTGGTTTTGAACCTGTGACCTCCAAGGAGATAACACATGTTCTTAACCGTTAGACCCACTTAGGTGCTCTAATATAAATCTAGGATGCTAGGATACAAGTCTAAGATCACCACAAGGTTAGAAAGACAACAAAAAAAAGTGCTAAAGGTTGGGCAAGGCAAGATTTTGGGGTTATTATTTAACTTTGGACCACTTTGTTATTTTTACGATTATTATCCTACCGCATGGTGACATATATAGACACTGGAGATTGATTAATCTCTCCGTACAAGATGACAATTTTCACAAGAGCTAATGTTGAAGTCTAATGTTCAATATAAAAATTTAAATTGATTTTAAAAATTATAAATTAAAGTTGCATTTGATTGGTGTTGTGGTTACTTGTGTATTGTGCTTCGAATTCGATTGGCTGTTGTTTCAAATGATGGCAGCCTCAGGAAGATGCTCTGAGGCGTCGTCGGCACTGTTGCATGACTCTGACGTCATGCATGACAATTTGGTATTTCAATTTTTAATATACTGCGGATTCGTGAAGGCTTCGATCCACTGTCCATCTATAGAAAACAGATCAGTGTGGGATGAGCTAGACATGCTGTCAATTTATCATTGTATTGTTTCTCTCATGAACGCAGCACATGTTTAAAAACGTATACATTTATAATTATAGCGAGTTGAACAACTTTGGCCATGAATGTGCAGTCTCGCTCATCTCGCTTTTGCATTTTTTCTAATATTCTAATTATTAATTATTGACAACTATACAGGCTTGCTGGTGGTAATAATAGTACTTGCTACTATTTGACTAATCGGTGGTTAATTAGGCTTGAAATCACTAGATAATTGTGAGACGGACCAACTGTCACATTGATGAAAAAAAGGTTATTGGGATGTGGACCTTGGGAAACCATATGCAATACAAACATTATAACTTTAAGTATAATGGATTTGTGGAGTTGTATCATGTGTAGTTGGGTCGAGTTAGGGTTGTGTTACTAGGTTAACAATATTTAGACCTTAAGCACAACAAAGCTTGGTGAATTATGAGATATTAGTTGTCATTGTAGAGGAGTCCCTTTTTTTCAGAAGAAAAAAGCCTGACCTTGTTATTCATTGATGAATCAAAGGACATCTGAGATACATCCCTACTAGTGGGGCACTTCCATGCAAAATACATAGAGAGTATGTTGATTCATGCATGCAGCCAAAAACAATCTCAACAATTGAGTAAGCAATGGAGAGAGAAGCAGAACATCGCTCATATATACTGGAGGTCTTTTCAAGACCTTGATACAAGAAATCTCCAATTCATGACCTTCCCAAACAATATTACATGTCGAGGATACAAGATGTGCAGAAATTGAGATAAAAAAAATCCCGCTCCAAATAAACAATAAAGAACCATAAAAAGGTGCTAAAAAAAGTAGGAGCAAAGCTCCTGCACCAAGCTCAAAATAGTTGAAAAGTATCAGTGATGATAAAATTGCCATCAATAAACTCAGAGAAAGAACCAACACCAGGAGCCAAAGATTGGGCTCGTTATTGTAGAGGAGTCCCTATAGTAACTATGTGCACATGTGTTTTAAAGTTTAAACATGAGAGTTAAATGGGTATTGATGTAATGTCCTTTAATCTTTCTCTTGGATAATGGTTATATATATATATATTATTTTATTTTATTTTACAATAAAAAATTTATATGAAGATATGTTGATGCCCTTGGGTACTAAGGAAATAAATTTAATCTTTCCTTTGGATAATGGTTATATATATTATTTTATTTTATTTTACAATGAAAAAATTATATGAGGATATGTTGATGTCCTTGGGCACTAAGTGTTGAGTATATAGTTGTCATTGATGTCAAAGGTGTTCACGAATGACAAAGAAATAACCAGTGGATATGATAACAGGATAGACTCAGTGAAAGACTAAGGTAGTGATAGCATGGCATGGCATAGTTGAGGATGTGGAATGACACATATGATGATGTCCTAATGATGACGTCATAAAATATCATTTATAACAAATGCAATGGATGAGATGGGCATGGATGATAAGACAACATGAATGACTGATCTGAAGACTTCCAAGATAGTGTCGACAGTATGATGTAAACAATGGTTAATGAAACAAAGAACAGAGGTTGAGTGGAAGTAGAGATGCAGTATGAATGACAAAGCTAGTTAGACAAATGAAGAGTGGAACTGCAAAAGAGTGAAATGAACGGGAGATAGAGTATATGTCAAAGAATAGAGAAACTATATCTGCAAGAGTGTTTATAAATTCTTCAGAGAAACTATATCTATGAGAGTGTTTATAAATTCCTTATAATCAACAACATGATGAAATTCTCTGTGTATATAAATCTTCAAAATTGTTAGAAAGCATCCGGAAAGTCATCCAGAAATTCACAGAGGATTTTTTGCAAAGAAATCGTGCAGATTCGGAAAGTCATCATTGAGATCCGCATTCAATCTAAAATCAACCGTTAGGAAGCATCCTGCATGAGATCTGACGATTATAGATCAATTCCGCAAAAATCAAGATTGCAGGGATTATATTAGTCCTAAACTAGATTAGATGGTTAAAGATTAATTCCGACAGTTAGGCGTAAAATCCAAAGTTCCACAAAAGATTAAGATCGGACAACTAAGATTAGTTTCGCTAAAAGAGATCGATGGTGAGGAATAAAAAATACGGAAAGGTAATTGCAAAAATAATGTTTAAATATTCTATGAACTCGCAATCTGCAACCTGCCATCTGGAAGATCGAAGGTTGGGAAAGACTCCACAAAATATCGATGGTGCGGAAGAAAAGTTGTGGAAAGAAGATTGCGGAAAGAAGCTTACGGAAAGGATCTTGGGGAAAGAAGCTTGCAGAAAGAAGTTTGCAGAAAGGATCTTGCGGAAAGTCGAGATACGATTTGATGAAATGTTACATTTCCGCATCCTGCAATCTGGATATCGATGCTCATGGAGAAGCCCGATGAAGATCAACGGTGGGGAGTCATTGAAATAGAAACTTGGTGCAGAAATATTATTTCAAGAGTAAATCTATATGCTAGATCGATGGACCAAAGAGACTCAAAATTAGATCAACGACGTAGATTGATTATGGAGAAGGAGATTGCAGAAGCACCAGAAAACATTAAACTGAGCTGCAGAAATGAATTCTGAGGTGCGTCCATAAATGGTAAAGAAGAATGTCCAACATGAAAATCATATATGGAAGGTGAAGCCCATGTTTTGTGAGAGAAACGTGTACAGATGAGCCTGCGATGAGGATAGCCCATAGAGAGCTTGCAGAGGAGGAAAAGAATCCTATAGGCGTAAGAAAAAAAGAAGCCCGAAGGTCTGAAGATAGAGTATTCCCGCTGATAGAGGAGATGAAGTCCACATGCATTAGTTTGACAAATCCTACGATTAGAGAATAAGGGAGCTCACAGATCAGAAATGATCAAGAAGTTTTTAATTAATTATTTAATTAAAAATCATTAATCACAGATTGTTGAAAAGGTGTGACTATCATATTTGAAATGGAATTATTGTGAAAGGGTATGTTTCCATAATAAAGAGACACGTCCATAGGTAACATGAAGGTACTTATACACTGATGTATGAGTGAGAAAAGTGTCTCGGCATCTACATCAAAAAATTAGAAATAGAGACCATTGGGTGAGATAGGGATTGGAGGGAAAAGAAATCTAACATATTAGGGTGGCAGGGTGGCACTAGGGCAGGAAACAGGCCTGTAGTGATTTGTTTCCTCCTTCCAACAGAAGATGGTAAATAGGGTGTAGGAGCATCCTGTCGGTCGTAGTTGACAAAACAGGGCAGTAGCAACTAATAAACCAGGGGGTCGTAGCCTCCTTCTAGTGGTAGCTGGTAAATACAGTGGCGTAGCATCCTTTCAGTAGTAGCTGATAAAACAGGGGGTCATAGCCTGCTTCCAGTAGTTGTTGGTAAATAGGGTGTAATACCATCATTTTCTGTAGCAACGACCAAAACTATTTATAAATAACAATTTTGCAGTAATAGGACGTATTGGTGGCTTACCCTATTGGGCTTTCATGTTAAAATTGTGTTATGTGTTTTTAATGATAGATTTAAAAAGTGGTTAAATTAGTAAAAATATAACAATACTGATTCACCCCCCCACTCTCAGTATTGATCAATAAACCAACAATTGGTATCAGAGTGGGTTCCTTCAGCACAATTTAACCACTGGAAGGTATATCCTTTATAAAACCACTATGGATCAACAAGAAGGCTTGGCCACTAATAGACCTCCACTATTTACAGGAGGAAACTATGCATACTGGAGTGTAAGAATGAGGTGTCATCTGATTTCCCTTGGATGGAAGGTTTGGGCTGCAACAGAAAAGGAGCTTAAAATAGGAAACCAATACCCTATAGACATAGTAGAACTAGGTCAATTTGAAGGCAATGCAAAATCCCTAAATGCAATCTTGAGTGGATTAAAAAACACTGTGTTTACTAAGGTTATGCAATGCACCTCCGCCAAACAATCCTGGGATAAGTTGAAGATTATCTATGAAGGAGCATCTAAGGTCAAAGAATCCAAACTGTAGACATAAAAAATTCAATTTGAAAGCCTCAAAATGAGAGAAGAAGAGAATATTGGGGAATACCTTCTTCATGTAGATGAGGTGGTTAATGCTATTAGAGTTCTTAGAGGAAAACTAAAAGAAAAAGAAGTGGTAAGCAAGATACTAAGAACATTACCAATGAGATATGACTTAAGGGTTTCCACCCTAGAGGAACGAGATGACCTTAAAACAGTGACAGCAAATGAGCTACATGGAATTCTCATTGCGTATGAGATGAGAACTAGACTAAATGAAACCTCAAAGAAATAAGCAATGTTTAAAGTCTCTTCCAAAAATCAATCAGAGAATATAGATGATGAGGAAGCCCTCTTTGTAAGTAAACTTAAGAAAGGCACTAGGAAATACAAAGGTAAGCTACCATTGAAATGTTTTAACTGTGGAAGGATTGGAAATTTTTCCCATTAGTGTTCCTACCCAAAACAAGAGGAGAGTGACCATGAAGAATCTTGCTGTCATAAGGGTAAGAAGAAGTTTAAGAAAAAAAAGAACTTCTATTCCAAGGAAGAAAGTGAAGATGAGGAGATGAGTGAAGATAAAGAAATCCTATTTATAGGAATAACAAATTTAGATGAGGAATTAGAAGTGGAGATAGAAGTTCAATACATGGTTGTTGTAGATGAAAATGAAAGATGTACAAAAATAAAATAAAAAGTTTTTAAATAGAAATTTTCTAAATACCAAGAAGAGACAAATCAAATTATTATTGATTTGAGAAACCAACTTCAAGAGGCCATGAAGAGTGAGGAAGACCTAGTAGTTTTGCTCAGGAAGAGAGGTCAATATTTTGAAAAACTTGAGAAATAAATTACTCAACTTAGAGAAGGAGTTGATGAAAAATCCATTAAATCAAAGTTTGAGAACAACTGAAGGATTCTAGATGACATTTTGAACGACCAAAGATCATCCAATGACAGATCTGGTTTAGGGTTCATTAGAGAAAAGAAGCCAGAGATTTTCCCAATCACCAATTAAGAAGGAAATAAGAAAAGATATGTTGAAGTACTAAATACTCTAGCTAAAAAGGAAGGAAGCAAGAAAGCAGGCTTAATTTCTCAAGATAAAAGTAGAAATAATATAGCACCCAAGAGACCAAATAGATATCTACAGATCTTTTTAGGTCACTGATATTCTTGTAATAATTTTGGTCATAAAGCCTTAAATTGCAGAAGTGAAAAAAAGGTTTCTGAATACAAGAAGAAGTCATCAATTAATAGCTCAAAGGGAAATAAGAATCTTTTTACACTACTCCAAAAATATGACATAGAATGTTATAAGTGTTATAACCGTGGACATATGGCAAGAGATTGTAAACTGAAGACTCCTACAAGGAATACTGTTGCAAACAAATCTCAGAACATCAAACAAAATACGTGGAGAAGAAAGGAAGACTCCAAATATGTAGAAGAAATAAAGATTTCAAACATCAGTGAGGTCTCCAAAGATAATGATGAGCATAATAGAGGCATAAATAAGGATGACATCCTTTACAAGGAAAAGAAAGATGTCACGTCCCCATCCCTCAGATCGACAATGGGGACGTGACGAACATCAAATGACAGCCGGGTAAAGCGCCCCATGAACATATACAGAGGAAATCAATGCTGGAATTAAAACTTACAAGCATACACAGATGCATAATGAGTCAACATTTAGTGGAAGCAAACATATTCATAACCCAACATTCCACATGTTCATTATAATTCATTAATTGACATCAATATATATACAGAGATGGAATATGGACAGCAGCACTTATCTGTTTATGAAGACTTCACCCGCAACCAGCTACGTCGCTGCAACGTTCCACCCAACCATAGGCCAGCGTGCTCATCAATCTCTTAGCACACTACCACCCCCGAGCTGGGAATGATTCCTCCAAGGATAAGGGTCAATTGCAGGCTCCCACATAGCCAAGGGGACACAAACAACAAACCAACATAGCTGGGTTTCACAGGCTTTCAACAGACAAGCCAAGCCAGCACAGTCCGAAGACTATCCACTGCATACTAGTAGCAAAACAATCCCTTCACAGCCTTGTGAAGAAGCAAAACGATAGGTGACAGTCCCAAACAAAAGGTGAGACACAGCTCCAGCCTACAAGGCAGCTCAGAGTGGGTTTTGGCCCTAACGTGGCCAAAACAATTCAGCTGCAACCCAAATTAGGGTGCTTTTGCAGCCACAAACAAACCACAAATGGAAAACAGCAATCCATGGCCCCAAACAAGGAAACTCAGACCACATATTAGAAATCCATAGCCCACATCATACACAATCCTTCCAGGTAACGGCTGGGAAATTTATACAGTCCCGAACAAGGAAAAGCCAACTCCAAGCGTGGATAGAGGAAATCTCAATCAACGGATTGGAAATCCACAATGGCCCAGAACGAATTTGAGCACCACGGCCAGCAAAACATGGGGAAAACAACAGCCCCAAAACAGAGACAGTGAGCACGGATCTCACCTGGGAAATCGACCTCAACGGTTTATGCGTGAGGATTCCAGCCTGTGCGTGAGGGGAAACAACCTCACCTCTGTGCACGGATCAACAGGCCATTGGGAGGACGAACAGACAACCAAACGGTGTGCGGATGAGGAAGATGAACCTTCTCGACGTGAGAATGAACTTCCTGTGTGTGAGGGTGAGCAACAGAACATGAGAAACCAATGACCATGGGGACAATGGGGAAATCATGGAAAAGAAGAGTGAAGGCAGTCGTGGGTTGAGTGGGCATGGGGAAAAGGGACTGACAGCCCTGCCACCCCACTCCCAAAGGCAATAACTGCCTCAACCACCAGCTGAAGCATTAAAGAGTTTGACAAGGTTGGATGAGACAAAAGGTGACAACAACAGAGGTGGCAAAACATGGGTTTTTCCCCCATAGACTAAGGTTTGACATCCCCCACCTCCTTATCCTTTGGAACCATGCCCTTTTCATTCAACGTTGCACTGCCGTAGCTGGTTGTGGTTTATTTTAATTGATGTGCATGTTTACATGATGCTGAATTATAATGTGCCTTATAGCACGACATACCATCCGCAATTATCCCCATTGCCGAAACATACACAACCAAATCGATGGTGGGGATTTTGCCTTGAGCTCCTCACCACGATTAATTACAATATATACATCATGCAAACGGGGTCGAAATCGGGGACATTACATTCCCCTCCCCCCTGGAATAACACCGTCCTTGGTGTTCCATTACATATATACAATACATATACAATTGCACATCAAAATTTCAAAATTGCAGATCTGTCCCACGTTCAATCATTTACTTGGAACATTCAAGACCAATCCCCTCGGATTCCACAGACTTGTCCTGCTGGTTCTCAGCTCCCAGCTGATCCCGACGTTTAGGAACCTTGTGGCTATTGCCTTCATCATGTTCCCTCATTGGGCAGTCTCGGCATAAATGATGTCCTCCGCATCCCCAACATCTCACTGGTTGCTTCATCTTTACCTGCTCAATTTCCTTTGAGTATTCATGCCTGGACCGTTTCTTATCGGATCGCTTGGAAAAATGTCCCATTGCTGATCCACCTTCCTTTCCTTTGCCGAATGCTCTCAGAAGGCTTTTCACCTCCCTTTGCAAACCAATAGAGTCTTGCAAAATCTGGTGGTTCATTTCACTCTGCCTTTTCTGTATCCTGAGCATCTCCCCAAGATTCTCTGGGGTCTTGGCAATCATTTGAAGGAGACTTCCAGCTAAGCCCAACAACTTTTGATCTGCTGCCATAATCAACGTGCACCACTTGGTTTCACTTTTCTCACCTGTGAAATGCACCATTGAAGTTTTATCAGACCAAGCATAGTATAGGCATTAAAATCAGTTAGTTAATTACCCAATTGGCATGACAG